>REGO01001225.1:14333-35481 GCA_010120015.1 Rhombomys opimus
GCCCATTCCTGCCTAGCTAGCTCATTCCTGCCTAGCTAGCTCATTCCTGCCTAGCTCAGCCCATTCCTGCCTAGCTAGCCCATTCCTGCCTAGCTCAGTTGGTGTAGCCTGGCCCATCCCAGCCTGATTTAGTCTAGCCCTGCTGAGTCCATCCCATCCCAGACTAGCCCACCAGATCAGTCTAGCTTGGTCAGCCCAGCCCAGTCCCCCCCATCCCACCCCTCCCCTCCCAGTCCTACCCCATCTCAGCCTAACCTAGCTCAGGCTATTTTAGCTAATTCCACTCCAGCCCAGCTTGTCCTAGTCCATTTCAGCAAGCCTATCCCAGGCTCGGTCAGCTCAGAACAACTCAGCCCAGTTTAGGTCAGTTCAGCTAGCTCAACTCAATGCAGCCTAACCCAGCCCAGCATAGACAGTCAACCAGTTCAGGCCACTCCAGGCCCAGCTCAGCTCACTCTAGACTAGCTCAGTCAGCCCAACCAAGCCTACCCTACTTCATCTCAGCCCAGAATAGGCCATCTCAGATTTGCTCAACCTAGCCTGGTCTACTTGAGCCAGGGCAACAGAGCACATCTCATCCTAGCTCAGCCTGGCCCAGCCCAGCCCAGCCCAGCCTGGCCCAGCCCTGCCTAGCTTAGTCTAACTTAGTACTCCCACCCCAGGCCATCTTAAATCAGTCCAATTCAGACCATTCCAGCCTATCCTAGCCTAGGCTAGCTCAGTACAGCTCAGTCCAGTCCAGTTCAGACCAGTCTAGTTCAGCTCATCCCATTTCAGACTGGCTCAGTCCCCCAAGCCAGGCCACCTTGTCCCATTCAGCACAGCTCATCTCAGCTAATCCTGGCTCAGCCTAACTCAGCGCAGCCCAGTTATCCCATTCTACACTAGTTCACTCAGCCCAAGTTGGCCTATCTTGTCAAGCTCAGCCCGGATCAGTCTACTTCAGCTCAGCTAAGTTTAGCCCAGCTCAGCCTGGCTAACTCCAGCTCAGCCCAGACACAGCAGCTTGAGTCACCCTTACCCTTTGCTGTTGTCTCCTAATCCTTGCCTCAGTCTAGCCTGGGAGTCTCTTGGTGATGCTCTCCAGGAAGTTGGGTTTCATCCACATTTTCTCTTTTCTGCGTCTCAGCCCATGATACCGCCCTGTACCTGTGTTCATGTCCTGCATTCCTCTGGGTCTTACTCTCCGAATCAACTTCTCCTTCTCGCTAACGCTTCTCTATTCTATGCTCTCAGGCCTGGCCTGGTTGAGACTCCTCGGTGCCCCAATGAGCAGAGGAGTCCAGATGGTGGGACCCACCTGCTCAAGGCTGTTGAGTGTCCTTCATAGGGGAACAGTCAGACCTCCCTTGGCCAGGTGGTCCCACACTGAAGGTCCTCATGGCTAAAGGCCATCTGCCCTATGGGAGACAGCTTAGGACTGGGCCAGGCCTTGGCTGGAAGCTGTGTCCTCAGCATCCACCGTTGTTCTCTCCGTGTGGTTGCCTGTGGATGGGTCAGGCTGAGCTCTGAGGGGGCTGCATGACTGTGTATCTGGCCCCTGGATGGGGTCCCTCAGCCACTTCCTGTTCCACCTCCACACTGTGGCCGCTTGCCTCCACGTCATGTGTGGCCTGTGGTCTGCTGTGGTGGAGACAGGTGTGTCTGACCACATGGGCCTTGATGGGGCCAGGACTCCACATGCCTGGCCACAGGGGTAGGTTGGGGCCTAAGATGCAGGAAAGGGAATGAAACAAACATCTAGTTTCTCAGAGACACTGAGACAGAGATGGAGATGGAGAAAAGACAGTCAGGGCTAGAGGAGAGGCCCCAGAGCCTGCTGTCAGGGAGCCAGAGGGACAAGGCAACTCCAGAGGGATCCTTAGGCCAAGGAGACCTCTGAGAAGAACTGGGAGGTCACAGGGTTGACATCAGGTGGGGGCAAGTATCTGGAATGGCTCATTATGAACGGTGGCTACCTCCATGGCTAGTTCCATGAGAAAGTAGGTATGCCAGGCCGAGGGCCAAGATGGAGGCCTGCAGGTCACAGTTAAGTGATATCCCCATTCATATCCCTTCTGCCCAAGTCAACTTCCTGGCACAGCTTTCCCAGGGTGGGCCTTTGCCCTACAGGGACCCTCAAGGATTATCAACATAGGGTCCCACCCTTCACTTGGTCTTCTACACATTCTCCTGACCCCTCCCTACATTGTCCCTCTTTGTAGGCTGCCCCTGTCACTGTGCCTTATTTATACGAGAACAGGACTGGAGTCTCACACAGGCACCAACAGTCTTTGCTCAGAAACAGCCCTGTCTGGAGGGGAAAGGTTGTACATCAGCAGGCATGATGGGTGTGTCAATGGTGCCAGGTGCTGAGTTGGTGAAGTTAGCCTTTTCTGGCTTCTTGGATAGATACTTTATAGAGGAAGGGCTGCTGCCTCAGACCTGGAAAGGGTGGAGTAAACCGGAGTCCCCTTGGCCCCTTAGTTGTGAGGCCAGTCAAGGGAGTTTGGAAGGCGGAGAGGCAGGAAGCTGGGTCCTGGGCTCCAGAGATCTGGGAGGACATACGGGCCTGTCTCAAGGAGGCTCTGGAGGTTCTGTCACCAGTCCAGGCTTGCCTTGGAGCCAGTGGCAATGGGGTATGTTGTGGCTGCCTTAGTCATTTCTGTTGTGACCACAGGTCGAGTGGCTCAGCTCAAAGCTGGAATGGTGAAGCAGGGTGTTAGCTGGTACAGTCAGTCTGGTAAGGGTTGCTTCCTCGTCCACAGAGCTCACTGAAGGGCACACGCCCTGCCATGAGGCTGCTCTCATAAACCAACCACCTCCTTTTGGTCTCAGGGTTTGCCAGCCCAAGTCATAAGACACCCTCTCAGGACATCATGCTAACATGGTCTATCACTGGCTATAGCGTGTCATCTAGCTAGCATCTAGCGTGTCATCTTACTGGTTCCTGAGCAATCACTGTATATGAGAGATCCCTGCCTTTTGTCCCAAGGATGGTAATATCAGCTTTGGATGGCTCTTGCACACTTGTGTGCCTTCTCTCAGTCCCTCCAGTGTCCTAGCTGGGGTGAGGGGATAGGCCTGTCCCCCCAAGTGTTCAGTGTGCACACTTGGACAGGTGATTCAGGCTGCAGCTGTCTGTCCACAGCAAGAAGGTGGGACTCACGGCTGAGCTGATGTAGTACAGAGATGTTTTCTGTGTAGGGTCACAGTGGCTGAGTGTGGGTTGTGGTTTTATCTGAAGGCTTGTTCCAGCTCTTGCTAGGCAATCCCTTGCGAGCCTCTCACTGGTCCTGGCCAGTGTTGGGCATGATGCCTCTGTTTTGGCTGCTGTCTTTCAGTTTTGACACTTTGATTTTGGATGACGTGAATTTGCTTTTCTCCAGGCTCTGCTTCTCCCCAGGCCCTGCTTCTGTCTCTTAGGACTCTTGTCACAGTGTACATACAGTCCGCTAGCTAGTCCTCGATGACCTCATCTTGAGATAGTTGCCCTGGTCACATTTGTGAAGAACCATTCCCCAAAGGCCACACCTACGGGTTCCAAGATGTGATCGTGTTTTTGGGAGACTACCATATAGCCCTCCATGATGGAGCGATAAGGGGGTGCAGAGAAGAAAGTGGCCTCTCAATCCTAGGAGGTCATTCTTGGGATGCCGAGAGCAGGGTCACTGCCCTGGCTGTCTGGGCAAGCCCAGCTCTCTGAGGCTCTCCTTCCTCCCAGGTGGGATGGATTTGCTGCCACATGACAATTACTGCCACACTGTAGTCTTTGAGCTGAGCCCTTGCTGTGTCCAGTGTCTGTGGGGGTCTCCTGGCTTGGAGGGAGGGATCATTAGGAGAAGACACTGATCTGTGCCTTCGGGGATGTTGGTCTAGGAGCTGGTTGGGAAAGAGGGGTGCCTAGGCCTCAGCTTTGAAGTGGACAGGGCTTGGGAGACTCTGGCAGGAGGACAGTGTGGGTCAGGCCTGGGCTTCCTGAGACAGCGTGTGTCTGAGTGTGAGACTAAGCACATGTGTGTTTTAGAGTATGTGTGTGTGTAGTGTGTACATATATGCATATGTGCATGTATGCCTGACACCTGACTCTGGATGTATTTGAGTGAGTCTGTGCAAATCCGAGTGATGGTCTGTCATACATTTGAATGTGAGTGATGGTGTTTTCCTTGGCATGAATGCACGCGTGAGTGTGAGCTGGCCAGGGCTGGGGTTTGGGGCACATCCTGAGCTGTGCCTCTCCTTCGATGAGACCAGCCACCCTCCCAGTCCTGGGTCTTCTGCACCTAGCGGGGTGGCCGTCTGTGCCATTGCCATCCAGTCCTACCCCGAGGCCTGTGGAAGCCGGAGTCCACGGCAGAGGGCTCCACTGCCTGGGGCTGTGGCCTGGTCCCAGCAGGCTCATCACTATCTTAGTTTTCCTAAAGTCCCATGGTGCTGAGCTTGAGATCCAATGTGGATCTCCTTGTGAGATGACCATCACTTCTGATGACAAGGGCATTTGGCTGACTGATGCTCAAAATGACCTAAGTAGTTCTCATGCCTTCATCCAGGGCCCACCAGAGCCACCCCCACTCCAATATCTTCTTACTAGAAATATTCTAGTCACTGAAGCATTTTCAGCAGGTCATTGGCTACTGGTTCCTCCTGCCTATGAAGACTTCTTTCCTCTTACTGGTTCCTGAGCAATCACTGTATATGAGAGATCCCTGCCTTTTGTCCCAAGGATGGTAATATCAGCTTTGGATGGCTCTTGCACACTTGTGTGCCTTCTCTCAGTCCCTCCAGTGTCCTAGCTGGGGTGAGGGGATAGGCCTGTCTGTCTGCACTTAGTAGGTGGACAGACTGTGGTCCTGGAGAGTGACCCTAGCCAGGTTCCCAGGGGCCCAGCTCTGATTCCACCGTTGGTCCCTCTGGCTTTGCCCTTCACTTCAGAAGTGGGAAGTGAGTCTGGGTGGAGGCCAGCGGGAAGGATGGACTGGGTGGAGACTGGGCCAGAAACCCCGAGTTTTGAAGAGGATCCCACAGAGGTGGCTGCTTGACTCCCATGATTCTCATGCTCTGGTCCTTGTCCCTGTCCTCAGGACTCATCACAACGGTGGCCTCAAACGCCTTCTCAAAGTGCTCTCAAGAATTATGGAAAAGAACTTTACTAAGAAACCCAGAGACAAAGCAGGACTTCCGGCTGGGCTGCTGGTCGGTGGGGCCTCAGGGCAAGTCTGCTGCTGCTTTGTGGGAGACTCCTCTTGCAGTAGGACTCTCTGCCTAGCCCAGAGGTCTGAAGCGATCCTTTCAGTTTTGTGGCCTCATCCCTGAATGCCTGTCTGTCTCTTCATTCTTCAGAGACAGAGGACTGTAGGGAAAGGCTTGGTTACGTCTGGAGGGGGGTAGGGGAGGAGCATGGGGGGCAGGATGGCTTCTGAGGAGCAAGGCCTGGACTTGTACTGTTTTGAGTCTGAGTGTCCTAGCTTTGACTGTGGGCTCTAGGTGGGGTCCTAGGGGGACTCTAGGCCCCTGGTCCTCATGTTTTTGTGGTTACTCAGTCAAAGCAGAGTGACCCTGGGTGAGCCCAGGTGGCCCGCATCCACCAGGTCAAATTGATGGACAGATGTTCCAAGGCTTCTGCCAAAGTGTCTGTAAGAACAGCCTGCCCTGGTACCTCAAGCTGAAACTTTCTGGATGCTGATATGTCCATTGTTGGTCTCCGACTCTGGTCCCTCTGGGGGTCTCTGCTCCCTCCTACTATTCATGACAGCATAGGTACCTCAGGAGGCTCGGACATACATGGTTGCAGGCCTGCATGGAGATGGCATGCTGCCTATGCCCTGGTCTGGAGGATGTTGGCATAGTCGTGGAGGGTGTGGGGCATACCCTGCCTCACTGTGGAGAAGACCCACTTCACCTGGGGAAGAGGTATATGTGAGAATGGCTCTTCCGCTTGGCCTAGCCCTCCCTGGCCCCACCCCCTGAGAGCAAGACCCCACCTTGAGGAGGGTGACAGTGGCCCCATAGCTCACACTGAGCAGGAACAGGGTGATGAAGATATAAATGCTGGTCCAAAGCTCTTCCAGCTCCTCACTCTCGGCCTCTTCGGTGCACAGGTCCTGGAGGTCTAGCTCTGGGGGGACCAGCCAGTCAGCTTCCCCAGCCTCCAGGCAACAGTGGAGAGGGGTAGATCCCACACTGCTCTCAGGTAGTCCTGCTGAAGCTAGAGTGGCAGAGCTCTCCATCCCTCCCACTCTGGGACTTCCCGGGGTCTCTGGTCCGCCCTGGAAGCAGAGGTCCTCTTTTTCCCCTGACCCTGACTGCTCATTCTCTCTTCCTCCTCTGGTACCCACAGTGACCTAATGTTTCCCACCATCAACATGGCTTTTCTTTTGGCCTCAGGATGCCTTTATCCAGCCTGCAGGCTTGTTTTTCTTCAGAGAGTTCCCAGGGCCCTTCAGGAAGGTCTCTGAGCTCATAGGTCCATGTCTAGGACCTGCATGCAGGATCTGGCTCCAGGAGTCTTGGCTGTGGCCTCTGAAGAGAAGGTCAGGACACGTGGGCTTGGATCCCAGGCCTGTGGGACCCTGAGGCAGCCTCCTGGCCTTGTAGGGGCCTCTACTCCTGCCCTAGAATCCCTGTGGCCTGCTTCTCTGCACTCACCATACAGCCTATCCTCCTATCTCTGGCCTCCTGCAGCTCAGGCCTCCACCCGCCTCTTTCTCTCATGAACTGGGGAGGGTTACAGTGTAAGGATCGGTCTGGAGGCAGCCCGGAGGTGCTTGCTGACTCTGCCATTGGTGAGCCTCAGAGATCTCTCAGGTAGAAAGGCTGGGCATTCCTCTCTGGATACAGTGGGCATGTATGGATTCCAGTGTGTACATGAGTGTGTGTGTGTGTGCTGGGAGCCTCCTGTCTTAGGTGTGCATGCCACATGTGCTGGCAGTTGGTCCAGGAATGGGTGCTTTGAGCTATTACTAAACCAGAGAGCATGGTGAAGCCTCCCTGTGGGGTGAGTGTGTGTGTGTGTGTGTGTGTGTGTGTGTGTGTGTGTAAAGGAGGGGTCTGGGAGGCCGAGGTCACAGGAGCAGGCCATGTGGAAGACACTGGGCTCCTTACCAGGTGTAAATCCTCTCTTTCTATCTTTGATTCAGTGCTCAAATGCACAAAAGGAAAGGACCGGGAATAGCTTGAGCTAGCAAATGGTAGTGGGAAGCCCAGCACAGGCCACCTGAACATGGGTGAGGTGTGTTGCTGTGTCAAGTGCCTGCAAGTGTGCAGTGTTGGTGAAGTTGCCTTAAGGCTTGGTAGCCTGTGTGTATGCAAACATGGCACAGATGAGGGCGTCTGACTGTGTGAGGTTGGCAGCCCTTGGGATGAATTTGGGTTAGAGTGAGGCTGTTCAGTAAGATGGGGGCACCAGGTCCCGATTCAGGCTTTGGGTGACAATATGGAAGGGCAAGTGGTCAGGGCTGTGGGCTCAGCCTCAGTGGCTGCTGAGTGCAGAGTAAGGAGCAGGGCCGTGAGGAGTCCTGCCTGGCTGGATGCTGGCTCTGGCCATTTCCCTACCTGAAGGGTTCTCCTGTCCAGGAGCTTGCAGGACTGACGGGTGAGTGCGGAGGCCTGCCGGGCTGGCTATTTTAGCTGCTCCTCTAGAGACCTCCCTTCTGGCTCTCTGGATCTCTTTCAGATGCGTGGTACACAGTGAGGACCAGGGCTGCCTATGCTGAGCCCCTGTGAGGACCAGGGCTGCCTATGCTGAGCCCCTGTGAGGACCAGGGCTGCCTATGCTGAGCCCCTGTGACATCCTATTTGTCAAATACCCAACGCATAGACAGATGTGTGAGTTTCACCCTTGTCCCTCTCTTGGGGTGTCCCTTCTTTCATATCATGACACTTCTGCCCACAACCTGCCCTCCCCAAGAACAGGCACCCAGGGCTCTAAGGAGGCACTGTTTATTGGGGGTAGCTTCCCGGTGTTGTTACAACATCGAGCAGAGGTCTGCCATCCACCTTCCCCACCACAGCTACATGGAGCCCTGGGAGGGACGAAGGGAGGCATTACCAGGGCTCTTGGATACTGTCTTCTCCAGCTTCCTAGGTTCCTGCAGTGCCTCGTGGATCACTCGGCAGGTGAATCGTTTACCCTGCATCCAGTGTTCCTTGGTGACCTCTAGGCGGCTGAAGATGAAGAAGCTGTGATTGGAGCCATTGGATTTCAGCGGAACCGTGGTGCTGTGCTGAGTGTTTGAGATCAGCTTCTCATCCTGCAGCCACTGCACAGAGATGTCCTCAGGGAAGAAGTTCTGGATCAGGCAGGTGAGTGTACGTCTGTCCTTGCTCTCCTCCTCCGGTGGCGGAAACACGTAGGCCTCGGGGGCTGAACGGTTGCCTGTGGACGGAATGGGTTAACTGATTAACCACGCTCTCTGAGCGTGAGGAAGGGCTGGGCCACTCTCTGTCTCCTGTGCTCACCGTTGGCCTTGGTGATGGAGCGCACAATGGGTTTGGGGAGGTGAGGGTGGGTCACTGTGCACCGATAGCCTTTGCCTTTGATCCAGTCCTTGGTATTCACTGGCAGAATGGAGGTGATACTGGTTGTGGCGTTATAGTGCCTGGCAGAGCTCTGGGATGCTGAGCCTGCAGGCTTCCCATGCTCTTGGGTCCATGTCACAGTGACATTGTCCTTGCTTTCCAGGTCTACCACCAGACAGGTGAGCTTGGGAGTCTTGTGTACATACAGGTCCAAGGGGCTGGGTGGGATCAGGTAGGTACTCACACCTCGCGGCTCATAATCTGTAGGGTAGGAAGGGCTGTGTGAGACCCTGCCTTTCCCTCAGAACTCTGAGGTCTGGGCACCAGCCATGTGAGGGCCTACCTGGGCACTTCTGAGCATAGGCCCAATAGGTTTCGCCCTGGGAGGTAACCTTGCAGGTGAAGGTGCTCTCGGACGCCCATTGCTGCTGGGTGATGTTGATTACGCTGTAGGTCGAAGCTAGCTTGCCCTCCTTCTTGATTGGGAAATAATCTGCAAATGCATTAGGTATGTCCTGTCCATCCTTTAGCCAGACAACAGTGACATCATCTTGGATGTGTCCATAAATGAAGCAGTAGAGCTGGATGGTGGAGTGGAAGGCACTGGGGTTGCAGGATGAATGGAGCAGTTGCACAGTGGGCTGGGTGATGTTGACAGCTCGAACTAGGGCAGAGACAGTGAGCTGTGAGTAACTCCCAGCCTTAAGCCCCACCCCCAGTATGCTGGCCACACCCCTGTCCTCCTGTCATAGGTATGTATGAGCGACCCTTCCTGCTCTGACCATGTTCTCTCTTGCTGTTCTGTAGCCAGCCCAGCCCTGCTTACCTGGGATAGTCAAATTATTGCTGAATGCCGACGGGGCATGTGTCACATGGCAAATGAAGTGCTTGGCTGACTTGACCCAGGTGGTCAGTTGGCTGGTGGTGACCTTGAGTTCTGAGCTGGGGGCAGGGAAGTTCCTGATGCTCATGTTCAGGGAGTCTGGATACCAGGTCACAGTCACCGGGTCAGGGAAGTAGTCCTTTACCAGGCAGCCGAGTGTCATGGGGGCAGTGTCTTCGTTACAGGGCTTCAGGGGGTAGAGCAAAGGGGCCTTGACAGAGGCTGTGAGACAAGACCTAGGTTAGACTGGGCTTACATCACTGCGTGCCTGCAGCTTGGGGGACCGATTAGGATGGCTATGACAGAAGCAGGGCTATGGGGACCCTCTTCCAGCCTGGGAGACAGATGGCCAGACTCTTTCTGGCTTTTGTCTTCATTCTCTATCAGACCCAGGGAGCCCCCTGATTCCTTCACCCTGCTAGGCTTTGCTCATTCACTGCCCCCAGCTGGCCTGGCACAGGGGATTCCAGGAGGGCTGGACATTAGCTTCGGAGGAAGAGGCAAACTTGCCCTGTTTCTTAATTGGGAAACCATGTGGAAACACATTAGGTATGTTCTGTCTGTCCTTTAGCTTGGTGACAGTGATATACATCATCTAGGAAACAGCCATAAATAAAGCAGTAGAGCTGGGTGGCAGACAGAAGGCGTTAGGGTCACAGGATAGATAGAGTAGCTTCAAGGCAGGCTGGATGATATTGCCAGAGAGATCAGGCTGTCCCTTAGGGTTAAGTCCAGGGTACAGGTACCCCAGGGGCTTGGGGACCCAGAGGTCCAATGAACCGCCATTTTCCGTTTTATCCCCACTCTTGGGGACTGAGGATTCAGAGCCTTCCCAGGTCCACCAGTTCTTCTGTAAGTCACATTGAATCTATACTGGGGTGTATTGAGAACAGAGTGGTGAGAACCTTGCTCCCTAGGGCTGCTGGTCTCAATCTCTCAGATGCATGAGCCTTTGCTCTTCTGTAGCCAACCTGCATAGTGTTCTGTCTCCCAGATGACAGCTGTGGATCCCACACAGGACACAGCTAGAGAATGAAACCACGTCAGAAGCCACCTTGATGGCTGCCTAAATTGCTCTAGAGTGTATATATTCCTATGACATCTCTTGAGCCTGGGGCCCAGCTCAGCTCTGGGGCCTAGCCCAACCTAGCTAGGCTCCTAGAAATCACAGGATATCTCAGCTAAGCCTACCCAGGCTCTGTCTACCCAGTCTAGCTGACTACAACAGGACAACCTTATTGGTGGACAATTAAAACACCTGTAAATGATTTCGAGGGAGCTATCTTTTTAAAAAAAATTAATTATTTATTCACTTTACAACCCAACCGTAGCCCCCTTCCTCCTCTCCTCCTGGTCTCACCTTCCCTCCCTCTCCCCTAGCCCCTTTTTTTCTACCCCTCAGAAAAGGGGAGCCCTCCCACCTACTCATTCCAGCACCTCAAGTGGCATCAGGATCTAGCACATCCTTTTCCTCAGTGGCCTGGCAAGGCAGCCCTGCCAGAGAGAAATGATTGAAAAACATGAAAGAGTCCTTGTCAGAGACAGCCCCAGATCCCCTTACTAGGAAACCCATATGAAGACCAAGATGTCCCTTGGGTACATATGTGTAGGAGGCCTCGGCCCAGTCCATGCAAGGTCCTTGGTTGGCACTTAAGTATCTGTAAGCCCCCCTGGGCCCAGGTTAGTCGGCCCTGTTGGTCTTCTTGTGGAGCTCCTGTCCCCTCTGGGTCCTTTGATCCTTCCCCTGACTCTTCCATAAGGTTGAGCAATCTGTCTTAAACCTAGTTTATCTCAGCACCAGAAAATTCAACCTGACCGAAAGACTTGTTAACAGTTTGGCTCTGTCCAGAACAACTAAGCCCTGATCAGCTCAGCCTAGCCTGGCCAATCCCAGCTCATCCCAGTTTAGTACAGCCCAGGCTAGCCTCCCCAGCCTGCTCCAGCTCAGATCAACAAACCCAGCCACCGGGCACAGCTCAGCTCAGTCTAATCTTGCTCAGCTCAACCTTACCCATACATCTCAGCCCTGACCAGCTTCGTCTAGAATGGGCCAGGTACCCAGCTCAGCCTGGTTTATCTCATAGCTCGACTCAGCTTAGCATAGCAGAGCTCGGCCAAGCCAGGCCAGCTCATACTGGAACCGTCATTCTAGCTCACCCCAGCTCACTCCAGCTCAGTCCAGGTCGGTTCTACAGCCCAGGTCAGCCTAGCTCAGCCAGGCCCAGCTGATTCAGCTGATTCCGGCTAAACTTGGCTTAGTCCTGCACAGCTCAGCTCAGCCTAGCATAGCTCAGCCATCTTATGGAAGGCTACCCCAGCGCATCTCAGCTAAGTTCAGTATAGCCCAGTTCATTAGCCAGCTCACCACTGCTGAGACTCACACAGTTCCACTTACCTCCACTTAGCCCCACTCAACCCAGTTTAGCTCAGACCAACCCAGCCCCATCCACGCAACCTAGCTCAGTCCAGCCCAGCTCAGCCTTCCTCAGCTGTGCTCAGTTTAGGTCAGCTTAGCCCAGCCCAGCCTAGCTCAGCCCAGAGCAGCCCACCCAAACCAGCTCAGCCTAGTCTTGCTAAGCTCAGTCTAGAGCAATCCAGTTGAGTTCAGTGCAGCCCAGCTCAGCCAGGTCCAGCTAAGCTCAGTCCAGCCCAGCCCAGCTCAGCCCAGCCCAGCCCAGTTCAGCTCAGCTAAACTCAGCCTAGCTCAGCCTAGCTCAGTTTAGCTTACACCAGCCCAGCCCAGCCCAGTTCAGTCCAGTTCAGCTCAGCGTAGCCTCGCTCAGTTTCGCTCACACCAGCCCGGCCCAGTACAGCTTAGCCTAGTCCACGTGAGATAGCTCAACCTAGTGCATTTAAGCTCATCCCGGGCTTGCTCAGTCCAGTCCAGTCCTGCTCAGCCCAGGGAAGCCTTACTTAGCTTAGCCTAGCCCAGCTCAGAGCAACTCAGCCCGTTCCAGTGTAGCCTTGTCCAGCTCAACCCAGCCCAGCCCAGTTCAGCAGCCAAGTTCCTCCTAATTTAACCCAGCCCTGCCCAGCCAAGCTTTGCCTAGCTCAGTTTAGCTCAGGTTAGCTTAGCCTAGCTCAAATCAACCCAGACCATCTCAGCTCAACTCAGCCAAGCAAAGCCCAGCTCAGCCTAGCCCAGCTCAGACAGTTTAACCTGGTTCAGTCCAGGTTAGCTCAGCATAGACCAGCTGAGACCAGTCCAGACCAGTTCAGCCCAGCTCAGCCTAGCCCAGTCCAGTCCAGTCTACCCAGACCATCCCATCTCAGCCGTTTATACTCTATCTAGCTCAGGCTAGTCCAGCTCAGCCTAGCTAAGTCCAGTTCAGTCAGACCAACCCATCACAGCTGAATATAACCCACCTAGCTCAGGCCAGCCCTGTCTAGCCTAGCCCAGCCCAGCCCAACATTGTCTCACTCAGCCTAGCTAAACCCAGCTCAGCCCTGCTTAGGCCAGCTGAGCCCAGCCCAGTGCAACCCAAATCTGCTCTGCTCACCCCAACCCACGTAGTCCCATAGCCCAGTCTCTAGCGCAGCCCAGCCCAGCAAAACTCATCTCGGCCTAGAGCAGCCTACCCCAGCTCAGGCCAGGCTAGTGCAGCCCAGATCAGACTAGCTCAGACCAGCTGAGCCCAACCCTACTCAGCCTAGATCAGCCCAGTCTAGCCTAGTCTGATTCAGCTCAGCCTCCCCAAATTTAAGCTTGCTCCAGGCCAGTCCAGCCCACACTAGGCCAGGCTAACTCAGCCCAGTCCAGCCCACTTTTCTTGGCTCATCCAGGCTCATCCCAGCCCAGCCCAGATCAGCTCAGCCCCACTCAGGTCAGCCCAGTTCTGCCCCTGCAGCTCAGATAGCCCAGCTGTGGACTTGGTCCTCTTAGTTGTTAGTTCATGACAGGACAATTCCTTGCTGCCATTTGTTGCCTCAGGGTGACATCTTTGTCCTGATGGCTTGCAGGCAGATTCATGTCTAGCCTATCCTTGGGTTTTTGTGACATCTTTAGTTTTCCTTTGTTTAGCCCTGTCTGGTTAAGGTCCACAGTATCCTGTCTTTGTGAATAGCTGTAGAAGTTTCTGATATCTGTGTACCCTAGTGCAGGGAAGTGATATCTGAAGGACATTCAATGTACAAGAGACCCTGTCCCCGTAGGAAGGCAGCCCAGGTGTCCCCTTCCCCACGTATAGCCCTGTGACCTGTTTGCCCCTGCTCCTTAGGCAGACCCCTTTGCTTGGGTTCCCGTGGGCTGTAATACCTGCGGTGCTCTGGTAGGTGGCTGTGGCTGGCCAGGATGTCCTCATCTGTAGCCATGTCATGTCCCTGTTCTGGCTCCCCGGACGTACTGAAGATGAGGAGCCTTCAGTAACCATTATTCTCCTTTCTGATTCCTTCGTGCCCAGATGGTAGTACCTAGGTGACTCTCTGCCTCAGTGCCCTCAGCTAAAAGTGGGGTGGGAACCCCCGGCCTCAGCAGCCGGGGAGTTCCCTTTTTACTCTGTTCTTGGGAAGCTGATTAAAGGACAGTGGGGTCTCAGGTGAGGCCTCTTTCTAGGAGACGCACCTGCATGCTCTGGGCAAGGCACTGTCCTCTCCATTGTCTGGTCCCAGGCCTCTGCACCGCTCTCAACTTGATGCCTTGCATGTGCTTGCAGTCACCATGCCTGCCCGCTTGGAGTGCCCAGGGCCTGGGCTATAGCCATTGCTTTTTTTGTTCCCTTGGCAGTCCTTCAAGGGGAGTGTGGCATCCATTTTGAGAGTTATTAATGGGGCACAAAGAGGAACAGCCTGTGGGCCAGATATGACACACAGAGCGTCTGACAGTGGCACCCTGGTTCCTGTCTCAGCTTTTGAGCTGGCATGCTAGGGAGAGGGGCATTACCTGGCTCTCACTCACAAATGACTGTCCTTCAGCCTGGGGTCCCCTACCAGCTACTCTGGGTGAGGGTTGTGACTGGCTTTCATGGAGCAGTGCAGGAACAGCTAGCATCTCTTTCAGGCCTCTGGTGTATGCCTGCACTGTTGGGAGGGAGGAGGGTAAAGACAGTGTGAAAGGCTGGGCTTTGGCTTAGCAGCTTCCCTAGGGTACTAGTAATGTCTGCTCTGGCAGTGGTTGGTGCATCACTGGTCTGTGTAGAGTAAGGTCATCTTTCTGGGTACAAGCTTTCCCTCTACACTTTGGTGCCTCTGTACACCCATGGTTACTAGGAGTTCCATGAAAACACATGACACTAAGCTATAGGGGCCACTAACTTAGCTTGTGAGTGTTGAGTCTTGAGAGAGGCACACAGAAATTTGGAGAAGGATCTCAGAGCCCTGATCCTTGGACTTTGGATGCCCAGGGCAATGGTCTCAGTGCAAGGGACCAAGGGACTTAGGCTTTGCCAAGTCTGGATTCCGCAGAAGGATGTCTACTTATATTTGGAAGATATCAGAGAGCTACTTGACAATGTCAGGGCCGGACAGGTTGGGGGATGATCCAGTATGGGCTGAGGCAGTTAGGAACCTTTGGGGGGAGGTGCTGCGAGTGAGAGCTAAGTGATCTGAGGTTATGAGCCTGGCCTTTAGCCTGCTAGCAGACATGGCTGGGAGTCTGAGGTGTAAATGTACAGATCCCTGGAATGAGCAAAGGTTCTGAGGGAAGACAGGGGTGAGGAGCCTTTGCCCCAACTGGCTCAGGTGCTGCTGTCTGTGGTGTGCCCTGAACAGTAGGGAATCTCCACCTCCCTGAGAGCACGGGGACCAAGAACCTTTGTGTCCAGCCTGCCTAGTCCCGACTCTTCTCTGACACCCAGGATGGGCTGGGATGCTAGTTCTGCCAGCCACCAGAGTTCTATGCTGGTGGCAGTGGGTGGCCCCTGGAAGGAGAAGAGGCAGCTGCAGCTTCTAAAGCCTTAGGTCCCACTGGGAATTCTGTCTCCTTCTCGACGCACACTCCACTGTGACTCTTTTCTGCCCTTCAGGACTCATCTTTGCCTCACCTCTTCCTGTCCACAGGCTGATCACTTCCTTTCTGCCCCGGCTGTACCAAGTTGTCCCAGCAGCACAGTGCCTTTCGTGCCCTGGCCTTGCTCTAGCCTTCACTCCATCTCCCCTTGTGGGCCAGGCCTCCACTGTGATCCAGTCCCCCTTTAGTTATCCCTTGGGTGGCTCTTTTACTCCAGTGACTAGGACAGATCTGGATGAACCAGGTCTAAGATGCAAACATCTGTGTGTGTCACTCAGTGCATGTATGTGCATGTATGTGGTTGTGGGTATGAGCATGTCTTGGGGATCAAGGAAAGGTCTGACTCTCCAGTAGCCCTGTAGGTTGTGGAAGTGTGCCTTAGAACAGTGCCGTCTTGGTGGCTGGGGGATGGGCCAGCTCTCCTGAGGATCATCTGCTAAGAATATAAGTGTAACGACAGGTTTTTCTTGGGAATACTGTAACGTTCACCTTTTCTTCATGTAACATGAGTTGTTGGGACCAGGCTGATTTGACTAGGGTATGCCTTTTCCTGTATCTAATAGTCTTAGGTGTCTTTTAGACACCAGTGGAACTGTCACCATGGGATTCCAGATGTTTTGAATACTTCACAAGAGCCTCAAGGAAATGATGTTTGAGATGCAAAGAATAGCGCAATCATGGCTGCTGCTGAAACCACAGGAGGCCTTGTTCTAGCTGCCATGGAGCCTACATCATTGGTGGAAAGCTGTGCTTCAGCTTCGACCTCTGGGTGACTCCACCTGCAGCTCCAGAGAACCTTAGAATAGCAGCTCTCAACAAAGTCAGGGAGGAGGAAGAGCATCTTTCTCATCTGTCTTAGAAAGAAAGCTGTACCTATTTGAGACCTGTGATCTGTGCTTCTGCAAGGCTTGTGATGTGTTCATATGGCAGGGTTGTGACTGGTGGAAGTACAATTGATGTCTGAGCATTTTATGACCCTATTCTGGCTAAGCGGTCTGTTTTCCACTAGTGTTTGAGTTATCCTGTGAAGATTCTTTCCAATGGACTACTCCCCATCCAAGTGTGCAATGTTAGGTCCTGATAGTCTTTTCCTAAATGATCTCCAAGTCTCCTTATGGTCTTTGTCATGGGTAGAGCAGGCTATGTTCCTGTACAAAGAGCAGACAAGGCTCCAGGCTTCCATCCCTGAGCGTGACAGTGGCAGTAAGAAAGTAGTAGAAGAGCCAGTGAGTGATGGAGGGCAGTGTCTGCAAGAATCTAAGACAATGAAGGACGGCAGAAGTATTGAGAAGGTGAGAAGCTGAGGAGAGTGGATGTAAGGGGTGCAAATCTGGAGGGCTAGAAGATTTTGAGATAACTGTCATGTTTCAAAGCCCAGAAGCAGTCACTTAGCTGCTGGATGTCATAATTCTCTATGCCACAGCAATATGCCAACAGGTTTCCAGGGTTAGTGCCATAAGCCTCTGGGTTTGCAAGCCAGCAGGTGAGTCACTTGGACTCAGGGCCATCAATACGAAGAGTGCCATTCTTTAGCTGTCTGAAATTTCTCACAAGTCAATCAGTGGTTTGTGATAGGAACAGGGTAGGGGTGGCAATGCTTGCCCATATGAGCCCCCCGTGGGCATTGGAACTGGGAGCTTGTATGCTTAGGCTATGGCTGCCTCAGGTTCACATGCCTCTGTCTATGCTGTTGACCTCACATCCTGGTCAGATGGGCTGAGGGCAGAGTTTAGAGTTTGGCTAGACAGCCAGCAGGGCTGGGAACTAACACAAGCTGGTAGATGCTAGAAAGTATGGCACCCATTCCAACTCTTCTCAGCTTCCCACCTTCTCAGGCTCAGGACCACTGTGGAAGAGGAAATGGAATCCTGGAAGAGCTAGAGGTTGGGAAGAACCAGCTTGAAATGTGGACCATGTCTTCTGGGCAAGGCAGGACTGTACTATCTGTGAGAGGTTGAGGCTGTGGGTGACACTGGTCTCTATGGGATTGTGAGCACGAGGTTAGAGATGGCTCCTGGAGTCAGTGCTCTAGAAGATGCAATGTAGACCTTCCTGTTAATTGTATTGGGGCTGATGTCTACAGTTTCACTCCGAATGAAGTGAGGTACCATGAGGTGGCCTCAGCCAGGTTGAAGGGCTGTCAGTGAAGCTGGATTCGTGAGACATGTTAGTTTCTTTTACACCGCTGTGATCAGATACCTCAAAGAAACTTAAGGGAGCAAAGATTTACTTTCTGTTTGGCCTCATGTGCTTAGTCAAACATGGCAGTGGGGTTGTGTGGAAGATGCTATTTGTTTCTTGACTGATGGAAAGTAGAGATAAAAGGAACTAGTGTCCAGGGTGGGACATAATGCCACATACATACACACAGTGACCTGCTTCCTACACCTGGCCCTCCTCCCCCTGTTCACCATTTTACCATAATGTCACAACACTCCCACTCCACCAAGACCTAACACCTCTGGAAAGTCCTTCACAGACACCGCCTCAGGCATTCCATCACTTAACCCAATCAAGGTGAGCCATACAAATTCTATGTCTATTATGTGTCATCCTCTGTCACCTACCGACCTATCATCCTTACTGTCGTCTGTCGCTTATGTTCATCTGTCCTCTATCCATTGCTTCCTACTAGTTGTGCTTCTCTGGAGAACCTCAAATACTTTTCTCTGAAACTCTGAAACAAAATCTAACACGGTGTGGTATCAGGTTCAATGACTGGATACATTTACTTCAAGTGGAACATTAGGATGGTGATGGTAATGATGATGATGATAGTTAAAGATGAGGTTGGTCTCTAATTTGCTATGTAGGCCATAATGACCTCAAACTTGTGATCTTTCTGCCTTTGGAGTGTTGGGATTACAGGTACGTACAACCATATCTGGTTTATTCTGTATTGGACATCAGCTCCAAGGCTTCCAGCACCCTATACAAGTGCTCTACCAACTGACCTATACCCCTAGCTCAGGACCAGAATTAAAACATACATTTTTATTTTTGAGACCAAAATAAAATTATATCTTTTCTTGCTTCCTTTTCCTTCCTCCAATATTGCCTTTATTTCCTTAATTATTGCCATATATATATATTTATTTTTTTTTCTAAATATATCATTACAACCAGGACTAGCATTTTGATGACATCTGTTTCATAGCTTTGCCAGGGCTAAGTGTGACAACAAGCTTTGCAGAAAACAACAGCCCAGCCTTGTTCTTACTGATTTCTGTGTCTACCATAGTGTTTTGGACTCTTTTCTGGGGTCTAGGTCAAAGAAGCAAGTACTTTCTAGAACATGACATTTTGGGGCAAAAGAACAGAACCACCAGGACTCACACTGTGGCTGCTCTAGTGCACACCCTGACTGAGGCTGGGGCCTTCCTCCCACGGCCAGAATTCTTGGGCATGGAGTGAACACTGAGAGAGCTGGTACTGGGAGGGATGGAATGTGGTTGGGCAGCAGGGGATGCCTTCCCTAGGTCCAGCATGTCCTCTGTGCCCCGAGGCCTGGCTCTCCCACACCTGCCACGGAGGAACTCCACCCGCCTGGTCTCTTTCCTCTATGGGGCATCTGCAGCCTGCCTTGGGAAAAGGTCCCATGAATTGCATGGTGGAGGTGGGGAAGACTCGGAGTTCAAGATCAGCCCTGGACCAACTAGTCTGCACAGTTGGCCACTGTCACATTCTACTTTGACTACCCTCTTAGTTGTCAGCACATGTCTGTGCCAGATTACCAAGATGGTTGGGGGTGAGGGACCTGGTGTGCTGAAGGTGGTAGGGGAAGGGAGTACAATGAAGGATCTGTGTGTGCAAAGCCTGAGGACAGTGTGCTAGGCCAGGGCTGCCGGTGCTGTGCCTGAGGGAGATGTGCTAGGAATTAAGCCAACATACATGTTCTTAGACTTGTGTGACTGTGTCATGTATGTTCCTTGTGCTGTAGCTATTATGGGATCCCACACTGATGCCCATGTCTCTGTGTGTTCTGAGACAGGCTTCCCATGGTTTGTGTGTGCACATGTCACATCTCATGCAGGCCAGTGGCCTGGTGCTGCAGTTGGTACTTGTGTCACGCTACAGTTCACAGATGGTGGCAGAATGCAGGTGCCTGTAGCTGTTCAGGTAGTCACGGCTTCCGGCTAGCACTGGCATCCTGTCTCCTCCCGGCTGTGCCTGTTAGGACCTGTGATTGCCGTCCTCTATAGAAGTTCCATACGTGACATGCATGTCACAATGGCTATATGACAGATGCTCACCATAGACATCATGTGGGGGTGTCTCTCACACACATACCCCATGTGGTTGTACACAGTATGAGTGCCACACGTACATGTCCTGACACAAGACACACATCATGGATGTCATACCACAGAGGTCACCCGGTAAAACTGAGTCTGAAATCAGTTGTTCTCAGGGCTGGAGGGCCAGAAGGTGTGCACACCGGTTTTGGTGCTGCGCCTGTTTGTAGCGCTCATGGAGGTGGAGGGGTCGGGAGGATATGGCACTCCCTGGTGTGGGCACTCCTGGGTAGGATGTGGAGTGCTGTGGAGCACCACAGGTGGTGGGGGATGATGCAGGGCCAATACGAACGCGACACAAGGGAGGGGCTTGGAGGTGGGAAATCTGCAGAGACCATGTGGTCAGTTTTGGTTTGGATCCATCTCCCAGTAAGAAGTTGAGGCAGGGCTGGAAAAATGGCTCAGTGGTTAAAAGCGTTTACTGGTCTTGCAGAGGACATGGGTTCAATTCCCACCATCCACGTGGCAGTTCACAACCATCTGTAATTACAGTTCCAGGGGATCTTCTAAGTTCCATGTGCTCCTGAATGCACATGGCACGAGCACACACACACACTGCTGAGGAGGCCTATGGCTGTAATCATACCATTTCTTTCCCTGCAGATGTCTATCTTCTGTGTCCCAGGAGCATCTGTCTGGGCCCAGTTCCCCTCCATATACCGGTGTGGGACTTGTATCTGTTGATCTATATGTGAGAACCCACCCTGTCAACACCTGATCTGGAACTTCACTGAACACAGCTTGAGACAAAAAATCCAGCTGTGGAGGCAACTGAACCCACGTCTTTTGCTGAAGACATAGGGGCCCAGGGTCACAGAGAGCCACATGCATCTCAGATGGGATGGGAGGCTTGGTCTGGCCAATCTTGGGGTGTGCCCAGACTCTTGGTGGTCCTGGCAGCAGGGCTAGAACCCAGCTATGAAGGACCTATTGAACCCTGGGAGGACACAGGACCAGGAAGGAGTTAGAGGGCCCCATGGCTCCCTGGTCTGCTTAATTGTGTCTTGTTCCAAGATGTTAGGGCTGGGATACACAGGAAGGGCACTGTGAGATGCAGAATATTAAAATATTTTATTGTTGAAAACAACATCAAAGCTTGCACACACATACACACACACACACACACACACACACACACACACACACACACACACACAGAGACCTTCAAGGCATTTATGGTCTCCAGAAAAGGAAGCTTTTAAAGGTCCCAGTTCTCTAAGCATTTCCACTCACAGAAGGGCAGGTGGCCATTTTTTCTTTCTGTCTGGAGACTCTGACTTCTCATTGGCCCTGAGAGGTAACGAAGAAACAGAGGCAGGAACACTGTCCATTGGCCACAGCCTCCCATTCCCCATGTCTGTCTTCCTGGATGTCTACTCCAACTGGGATTTTCTACTTTAATTAGCTCAGTCTGGATACCAGGCCCTCAGGGCAGACCTGTGGCACCCTGGCTTTCTTATAACCATCCACTCCAATCTCTCCCCTGTTGCTCCGTGGCCCCCCACCTCATCTTTTTTTTTTTTTTTTTTT
>REGO01001225.1:35511-55721 GCA_010120015.1 Rhombomys opimus
TTTTTTAGTCTGACAGGAATATTCTCACCAGGGCCGTCTCCTGGAGGCTTTCCTGGATGGTCACCCATCCAATGCTCAGTGGCCTTGGCACTTGTTCCGGCCAGGACTTTGTAAAGGCTACACAATGAAGTCCTTCCAAGTGTCTCTCTGGAGTGTGGCTGGTGTCTCTAAGGAGGTGGTAGTGGGCTTGTCTTGAGTTTGTGTGGTCAGCAGTGTCTGTGTGTTGGATCCTGTGTCTGAGAATCCAGCATGTTGACTGGGTAGCAGGAAGAGAGGCCTGCCCAAGGAGTTCCATCTTCAGGAGACTCATCCCAACAGTTTGGGTAATGTAGGCCCTTTGCTCAGCCAGGGGTTCACAGAGTACCAGGAAGGAAGCTGGCCCAGCACAGCTGGTGCAGAGGCTACCACCGTGACCCTGTGGGCTACTGTGACTCTGTTCTTCCTCCAAGATGTCTCCTCTGAAGGATCTGAACACTGCCCTTTCTGGGAAAATCCCTCTGGGAAGATGGTGTGGGCATAGACACCATCAGCTCCAAGGCTGATTCCCACACAGCTGGACTCAGGCAATGGGCTCCCAGCTCCACTTGGGCAAACATTCTGAGGTCTTGGATACCCTGGTGCTGGTTTGGAGAGGGATGGTCCTTCTGGCCCCAGCTAGTTCGATATCTGGCCACTTCCTTTGGAGGTGTTGTTCTGGGCTGTGACAAAGCCTGCTGTCCACATGATGCACCAGAGTAGAAACAATGGAGAGCACTGGATGAGAGTCTTAAGGTCACAGGAAGGTGGTGTCAGATGGCAGCATGGCCTCCTCGTTAGTTTGCACAGTAGGATGCCTGTGCTTCTGCAGGGCCTAGCAAGCCCTGATCATGGCAGAGGAAGTGGCCTAGGCCCCCTGTCCAATCATGTTCCTGTAGTCAGGGGACATTGTCTGTTTCAGCTCCACCACTGAGGAGAAGATCCATTTCACCTGTGGGGAGGTGAGAGTAAGTTGGAGACCACACCCATGCTCAGGACCTTCAGTTCTCTGGGCAAGACAGAGACCCTCCCTCCTGCAGCTCCTCTCATGCAGGTAGAAGGGTGTGTGTTTCTGTGTGTTTGTGTGTGTGTGTGGCCTGGGGCCAGTGTGGGAGAGACTAGGAGATAACGAAGAGTATATTGGGCCATGGTGAGGCTAATGGGGACGTTAGGTGTGTAGTGTGGTCGTTAGCATGGGACAGCAAGGGACATGATGAGGTAGTGTGGCATACAAGGAGGTTCCAGGAGACAGTACGAGGATAATATGGGGAGTCACACAGAACAACGTGGGAGATCTCAGGGACCGGTGGGAATAGTATGTGGGACAGAGTGGGGAGAGCAAGGGAACATCATACTACACCAGAGGAGGAGTGTGAGGACATTATGAGGTCAACATAGACATCATAGGAGAAGGCTGGGGAACGGTGCCAACCTTGTAGAGTGTGACGGTGGCGCTGTAGCACACGCTGAGCAGGAAGAGGGTGATGAAGATGGTGATGGTCGTCCAGAGCCCGTCCAGCTCCCCATCCTGGGCCTCAGCACAGGTGTCGTCCAGTTCCACCTCTGGACAGAGAGGGCCAGTCAGAGTTTGTCCCAACAAGGCAGGGCTGGGGCAGTTCCCTGTGTGGCAGGTGGGGCTACATAGATGCCTGGGGGAAAGCTCCAGCTGGCTGGCCCAGCTCACCCTCCCTGGGCGTCCCTCTTTTATTTTCCCTCTTCGACATCAGCATCACTTCTCCCAACTGCCTCAGACCTTGAGATTTGCCAGACACAATGGACCTGAAGGTGGCCTGGATTGTGCAATACCCATCTCTGTTTGCCTCACCCTTCTTTCCTTCAGTGCAGGAGGAACTCTCTGGGAAGCAGGGCCTGTGCCCCCAGTGGGCAGTGGCTATACAGCCTCCCTAATCCTTTGCCTGTTCCCTGGTAACCAGCCGAGGCTGTGCCTGCTCATGCCTGGATTTCAGAATAGTCCATAGTGTGAAGTGGTACAGACCATTATGGCTTGTGGGTTGTATAATTATGTGGGGCTGAAGCATGACCTTGAGAGCCAGAGAGAGATCTGGCTTCAGAGGTCTTGTGTTGAGCATATGATGCAGGTTTGCTCAGAAGAGGAAATCTGTGTCTGATTGCGCTGGCACAAGAGTGGACGTTAACGTGGTGGTTGGGGGTATCCTGATACATTGATGGGTGTAGGTGCTGTTCAGGGCACACAGATAAGGTCCCAGTGTGTTAGGTGTTTCTGTGTACAT
Organism: Rhombomys opimus; assembly: GCA_010120015.1. Classification (NCBI taxonomy): domain Eukaryota; kingdom Metazoa; phylum Chordata; class Mammalia; order Rodentia; family Muridae; genus Rhombomys; species Rhombomys opimus. The sequence continues at coordinate 37,779 of REGO01001225.1, forward strand.
GTGTGCGTGTGCATGCCTGTGCTGTATGGCCTGGGTAATGTTCAGCGTGCTGGTTTCAGTGTGTCAGGATCCAGTGTGTGTGTGGCTATCTAGCAGAGCCTTTCTTGAGGCAGAGCAAGCCATGTGTCTCAGTACCATGTGGCACAGGAGCGGGTGTGCAATGGGTGTGAGGGTGTGCAGAACTAGGCCATGCAAAGCTGCTGAGTTGAGTGTAGGGATGGCAAGGGTCTCTGGCATGCCCACGGTTGTGTGTGCCTCTAAGCGTACTCAGAGGAACCTCTAGCTAGGGCGGTGTGGTGGGGTAGGGGGCAGGGGTAGACTGAGGAAGATGAGGTTTGTGTGTTTTCTTCCTTGGTGTTTTCCTGGGTGTATCTCTCTGTTGGCAGCTGCTAGTTCATGGGAAGGCAAGGAAGAGGGGCTGCCCGAGGCCAGAAAGACTCATGAGCTCTGGGTCTGGGAGTGCAGAAACCTTATTCTCTTGCTAAAGACAGCTCAGGCCTCAAACTCTGGCCAGACCTCAGAGCCCATGACCTAGTCTGTATACCCGGAAAGAACCAGGACATTGTCACAGGGTCCCAGGGCAGTTCTGGATGCTTTATTTACGCAGGGCAAGGGTAGAGAAGGGCCACAGTGTCCCTCAGGACCTGACAGCTTTCTGGGTGCTGAGCTCATTTACCCGGAACCCGGGCGATGTCCTTCTTTGTGCGGTGATTGTGGAGAGCCTCGTGTATCACACTGCAGGAGAATACATCGCCTCGTTCCCAGCTGGCCTTTGGCACATCAAGCTTGCTGTACATGAAGTAGGACCCGTCTGAGTCCAGGACAGGTTTGGTGTTTTTGTAGTTCCTCTCTTCTTGCCCATTTCTCTCCCACTCCACGTCAATGTCCGCAGGGTAGTAGCTATTGATCATGCAGGTAACACTGAGCTGGTTCCTGGTCATCTGCTCCTTGGGTGGAGGAAGGATATAAACCTGGGGTTCTCGGACTGGCCCTATGGGTTAGAAGTAGACACAGAGGTCATTGTCAAATTCCACACCAGTGTTCATTCTTATGCCCATCACAGCCCCCATCCATTCTGCCTGCAGCTCCCACCTTTGGGTTTGGAGATGGTTCTCTCAATGGGGCTTGGGAGGGCTTTGTTGTTGACCTTGCATTTGAACTCCTCGCCTGACATCCAGTCCTGGTGCTTGATGGGGAGGGCACTGACCACACGGAAGGTGCTGTTGTACTGTTTCTCACGGGGCTGTGTCTGAGCATTGTGTACTTCCCTGTTTCCCACAAACCAGTTGAACTGGACGTCTGGCTCATCCTCGCTCACGTCCACTACCACACAGGTGATTTTGGGGGTCAGGGTCATCATGAGTACATCCTTGGGCTTTGGGGGGAAGATGAAGACAGATGGTCCACCGGAGAGGTCAGGAGCTGATGAGGAGATGTGGAAATGGATCAGTACCTGCCTTACACCCCAATGTGGGGACACTTATGGCCCTTGACATCATCCTGGGGCTGGAGTACAGGCCTAATGACTTACCTGGACAAGGGAGACATTCAGGACATCCACCGTTGGTGTTCACTCTGGGCTCTGTGGAGAGAAGGCTGGATGTTACAGGGGTTTGAAGGAAAGAAGGAACCAAACCTGAGATGGGTCAAGTTTGTTCCTTGTATGGGCTAAGGCCAGGCTGCTCCTGGGAATGGTCCTTTGCAGGTTGAGACCTGAGGGACACGGATATCTCTCCCAGAGGACCATGCCTTGGCAGCCAGAGGCCTCCATGAGGGAGACAGACAGCATCTCCTGTTGTCCTGAGCCAGATCCCCTCCCTGCAGATGGCTGCCCTGCCTGGTTGGTCTATGTAGGTGAACAGCTCAAGACCCATCTCCCATGAAGCACTCCTCCCCTGGTAGTGCTCTCACCAACTGTCTTGTCCACCTTGGTGCTGCTGGCTGGGTGGGCTACGTTGCAGGTGACGGTCTGGCTGGGCCAGGTGCTGGAAGGTACAGTCAGTGAGCTGCTGAGGGTGTAGAGCCCAGACTGCAGGACAGATGGGAAGGTGTGCACGCCGCTGGTCAGGGCTCCAGAGTTCCAGGTCACGGTGGCTGGCTCAGGGAAGTAGCCCTTGACCAGGCATCCCAGGGTCACCATGGATTCAGTCGTCGTACAGGCCGGGGCCAGAGGATAGACAGATGGGGCTGTTGTTTTGGCTGCAAGAGAGGAGGATACATGGCCTTGACTGACACGAGTGGGCTCAGCTATTTGAAAAGGCTCTGGCATTAGCTTTGCTCTCCAGACTGTGTCTTCTGGAGTTCCTCTGAGGTGAGTCAGCAGCTTCCACCTCTAGATCCTGGACCCTGATCTCAATTTCTTTTAGACATTTTATTTTATGTGTATGATATGTGTACTACATGGTGTGTCTGGTGCCTGTGGAGGTTTGAAGAGGGTGTTGGCTAGCCTGGAAGTGGAGTTATGGATGGCTGTGAGCAGCCCGGTGGGTCCTGGGAACTGAACTTGGGTCCATGTAAGAGCAGCAAGTGCTGTCCACTGCTGAGCCATCTCTCTAGCCCCATGAGCCTTGATCTTTCAGTGATAAACGCCTTCAGGAAACCCTCTTCAAGCTGCTATCTTTATCCAATGCCTGGCTCTTAAAGTTGAGTTCTAGGTCTGTGTCTGTGGCTTCAGCTCTTCCTGAGGGTCACTGCCACCTCCTATGCTACACCTTCTGAGTGTGGGCAGCCGTTCTGTGCTGACCTGGCTGGCCACTATTCTGCCCCTTCTTTTATGCTGTCAGCCCAGACCTGCTGGTGAGAACCTGGTGAGCTTGGGCATCTTTCTCTTCCTATCTCATTCTTTACACTCTCCTGGGCACTCCCTAATAGTGCTAATGTTTCCAGGCCCCATAAAAGTCCCCTTCTCTTTCCAGCAGCTGTTAAATTTGGAACATATGCGCCCATTCTTCCAGAAGACACCTCTTCCCCACCCCTTTCCACTCTGGTTCATTTTTCCTTCTTTTTGTATGTATCAAACCTCATATTGAACAGTGAATTCTGGGTTGCAGAAGAGGATTTAGTTTTGTATCTGTAATCCCTGCTGTTGTTTTTGTTTATCAAACCCACACAGAAATGCTTGATTCATTCTTATTCCCAGGGCCCTTCTGGTCATCTTTCCACCTTCCTTGTCTTCTTTAATGCCTGCTTAAGCTCTGAGAGTTACCTTACCACTGTGCTGTGGCTCAACTCTTCATACTGCCCTACAGGTTTGACCCTCCTGCCTTAGGTTTCCTAAGCTCCCGGTATCTTACGAACCCCCGGGTCTTTCCCTGTCTTTGCTGCTCACTCAGATACTTTTTTGGTCCTTCTGAAACCTGTTTTTTTTTTGCCTGAAATACTTTCCCTTTCTTTTTTTTCCATCCCTTTCCCTCCTCTTTATGTTTTTTCTTCCCTCCCTTAACCGGACAGTACTCTGGTCAAGAGACCCAAGTCCTTTTCCTTTTTTTTCCTTTCCCATCCTCTTCCCTTCTTTTTCTGTTCTCTCTTCCCTCCCCTAAACAGACAGTACTCTGTCTGCACAAGCCCTCACTCTCCTCTGTGAGGAGAGGCCTGTACAGGGAGGGAAGTTGTCACTTCTGAGTCCCCAGGATGGTCACCTCTCCCAGAAGCACTCTCCAGAGAGCTTTTCCCTGCTCCCCACCCTCTGAGATGAGCTCCTAGAGCCTGTGGATCTCACACTCTTCTGTCCTCCCACTGCTCCCAGCTCTGCAAGCATTCTGTGTTCCCTGTGTTCTGCTGGTCTAAGTGTCCGGATCTCACTAGCTGACAGCTGCTTAGCCCTGACCCACCATCGGAATAGGTCCAGCCTTTAGCTCTTGGCTCTCTTACCCTTCTGTCTGTTGTCCATTCATGTCAGCTACCCTGAGGTAGCTAATCCATCCCCTCTCCCACTTAGTACCCCATCTTGCTGACCACACAGCCCCATCCTTGTATTTCACACCCTGCTGGCCTCAGCTTTGCTCTGCCTGTTGGCTTGTTACCCTCATTCCTGTCTGCTCCAGTGGCCTGGACATGGTGGCTTGGAAACTTTCTACCATTTCTCTGTCCCCTATGCTGTCAGTTTACTGTTGAGTCTGACCTGAGCTCCCGGAGCCCTGAGATGTCTCTCTTGGAGCTCCTGGATCCCCACCAATGCCATATTTCCTAATTCCCTTGTAGATGCTTGGTTCCTTATATTTTCACTTGTTCCAGCTCTCTGAAGCTTCTCAACCCAATCCCCTAAATTCCTAGGGCTACCATGGATCCCATTAGCCCCCAACTGTAGCTGCTTGTCTTGGTTCTCCACATGCTCACAGGACTCCAACCTCCTGATAACAGTTTGGCCTGTCCCTTCTACCCCAGTAGCTACCCCAACTCCTCAGTAGCTGCTTGGCTGGGTCCTCCACATGCCTATCTTCTCCAAAGCTCCTGGAGCTCTTGTTTCTTACACTTTCACTTACCCTATTTCCCCTTATTTACTCTCCTTGGTCCTCAGAGCTTCTGGGGCTTCTCTGGGCCCAGCACTCACATCTCTCCCAGAGTCCTTGTAACTCTGCCATGGTAACCCAAACTCCTTGGGATGTTCTGGCACCCTAACCCTGATCCCTATCCCAATCTTCTGTAAATACCCAGCCTGTCCTCACTCCTGCCCATGCTTATCCTAGTCCTTGAGCTCCTGGGTTTCCTTGGATGACCACCAACCCCACCTGCTTCAGACTCAGCCCAGTTCTCCGCACTTCCATCAGTCTCAGGTCTCCTGTAGCTGCTTGGCTGGGTCCCTCACACTCCTAGCTCCAACTGCCTAACAGCTGCTTGACCTGGCGCCATAGCACCCCTAATCCTTGCTCTTTGAATGCAACTTGGCCTATTTCCTCTGACACAGACTTGACCTAGTTCTCCCAAAGCTTCTCAGCCTAATCCCTTGCTGCCATAAACCCCAGTTTTCCTGTAGCGGTTTGGTCTGCTATCCCACACCCTCACCTGCTTCAGGCCCTCGACAGCTGCTGGGTCTGGTCCCTCATGCCTAAACCTGCTTTAACCATCCCACAGCATCTCAGCACAGTTGCCTACACTTCACAGTTCCCCTAGAGCAGCTAGCTGGACCTGCTGCCTCACACCCTCACCTGCCTCATTTCTCCCATTGCTGGGAGGTCTGCTCCCCCACATCCTCACCACCCCCAGACACCCCATTCCTGCTTGGTCTGCTCCCTCACACCCCACCAGCATCAGGTACCCCATAGCTGCTTGGCCTGATCCCCCACAACCTCACCACCTCCAGGCACCCCATAGCTGCTATGTCTGCTCCCTCATACCCCCTCCAGCCCAAGGCATCCTGTACATGCTAGGTCTGTTCCTCCACACCCTCACCAGCCCCAGTTCCCCCTAGCTGCTAGGTCTGCTCTCCCACATTTCTACCCGCCCCAGTCACCCCATTCCTGCTGGGTCTGCTCCCTCACACTCCCACCACCCCAGCTCCCTGTAGCTGCTAGGTTTGCTCCCTCATACGCCCAACAGCCCAAGGCACCCTATACGTGCTAGGTCTTCTCCTCCACACCCTCACCAGCCCCAGGAACCACATAGGTTCTAGGTCTGCTCCCCTACATTTCTACCAGCCCCAGGCACCCCCCAGCTGCTAGGGCTGCTACCCCACTCCCCTACCCGCCCCAGTCACCCCATTCCTGCTGGGTCTGCTCCCTCACACCCCCAGCAGCCCCAGCCCTCCCATAGATGCTAGGTCTGGTCCCCACACCCCACCAGCCCCAGGCACCCCATACCTGCTGGGTCTGCTCCCCCACACCCCCACCAGCTTCAGGCACCCTGCTTTCCCACACCACACCAGCCCCAGCTTCCCATAGTTGCTAGGGCTGCTCCCTCACACCCCACCAGCCCCAGGCACCCCACACCTGCTGGGTCTGCTCCCCCACACCCAGACCACCCACAGCTCTCCATGGCTGCTGGGTCTACTCCCTTACACCCCCACCAGCTCCAGCTCCCCATAGCTGCTAGGTGTGCTCCCCCACAAACTCACCAGACCCAGGCACCCCATAGCTGCTGCGTCTGGTCCCCACACCCCCACCAACCCTAGCTCCCCCACAGATTCTCAGCCTGGCCCGCACAGCTCCTGGGGCTAATATGCCCCCTCACCTCATTCTGATATCCTGCCATTGCTGCCCCTATACTCCTCCCCTAACCTCAGCTTTCCAGTTGCTGTTTGGCCTTGTCTCCTCTCTCCTCCTATGAGCTCCAGCTCTTCTGTAGCTGCATAGTCGGGTCCCCTATATCCTCACCTGCCCCAGCTCCCACATAGCTGATGGGTTTGTCCTCTCACATCCAACCTGTCCCAGTTTCTCTATAGCTGCTCAGCCTTGCCTCCACAGCTCCTGGGGCTACCCTGCCCCCATTCTGCCTTCCCCAGGCTCCCCATAGCTGTTCAGCCTGGCACACTTCTCCTCCACCTCCTTCAGCCTCCCACAGCTGCTGGTCCTAGCCCCCTTTCTCCTACCAGCCCTATTTTCCTCACAGCTACTGAGTCTGGTCCCTCTACCAGTCCTGATTCCCCTGGAGCTGCCCAGCCCACCCTGGGGCTACCTTGCTCAGCTTTTATCTACCTTAGACCTCCTGTAGCTGCTCCCACTACATCCCTATACTCTCCCTTGAACTGCTTGGCCTGGTCCCTAGAGCTGCTGGGGCTATCACTCCAGCACTCTTGTCTTCTGCACACCCCAGTAACCCCTAGTGCTCATGCTCCATCTCTTCTGTAGCTGGACAATTTTGTTTCCAGAGGTTCTGGGACTGCCTGCCCGCAGCTCTGCACTGTTCCCCAGCTCCCAGCTCCCCAACTCAGACTGGTCCCTCACACCTACACCTGCCCTGACTCCCCCACAGCTGCTGGGTCTGGTCCTAGGGCTGCTCTGGGATCCAAACTTCGACAGTTGTCACAGAATCTCTATAGATGCTCAGCCTGCTCTCCCAACTCCTATCTGCTCTGGACCTCCTGTGAAGCTTTTCCCTGGGGGTGCCCTGAACCCCTGTTAACCTCACCCACCACAGCCCCTTCCTCTCCCCTGTATCTCCTTAGCTTGTTTCCCAGGCCTCCAACAGCCCCAGCTTACCTGTACCTGTTTGGCTTGATTCTCCTGACCCTCAGCAGTCCCAGATTTCCCCAGCTCCTCTGCCAGGTCCCCTGAGCTTTTGGAGCTTTTGTGACTCTCCAGTACTCTCACCTTTTCCAGCTCACCTGCAGCTGTACTGTCTGATCCCTAGAGTTCCTCTGGCAGGCTTTCTCCTGTGCAGTTTACCTTCTTTCAGCGATGTTCCTGGAATGTGATCTCTAATTCTGGGCTTGATCCCTCAACTCCAGGGCATCCAGTCTTATTCTAGCTCTTTCTAAAAGTGAATCAGCCTTCCCAGATGAGCCCTATAAATACCCCTTAATTCCCCATTCCCTCTGTACCCACTCTCTCAATTCTGTAGGCTTCTGTCCTCCCTTGGTCTCTGCTGGTTCGGCTGTCCTGGGTCCACCAGCCTCTATCCCTCAGGTTTCTGGGTCTATCCCATCAAGTCATTGAGGCTTACTCTTGTTGTCTGTGGTGGCACAGCATTAATGTCTTTGCTGTCCATGGAATCCCTGGAGTCTGCCCGGTTGACACCAGCTGCAGGCAGGTACCTTCTCTCTGTAACGGTGTGGCCCCTCCGTTGGGGCTGGTCTGCCAACTCTGTCCCACGCTCCCATGATCTGCTTGTCCTTTAGGAGTGGAATGGTCTGCTGCTATCCCTAGGCAGTGGTTCCCTCCAGCCTCTCTTCTGACCACACTCACATGTGAGGCCTTGAGAAGAGGAAGGCTGCTTTTCTTGCTTTGGCCCTGGCCTACTAACAGCTCAGCTCTGAGCTCTGTGTCATCCTTCCAGGATTCACAGTCCTTGACCCAGAGGTGTGAATGCCACACTTCTCCAACCCAGTACAGACTAAGAACAGGATTGAAACTGGGTGACACGGGACGCTTCCTGAAGTTCCTCTTTTTTTTCTGGTGGTTTCGGTGTTTGGGGTAGGGGGAGATTAGGGGGAGTCCAGATATGGTCTAGGTTACCTCATGCAGGGGTTTGTGAGGTGGTATCTTGAGACCCATAGAAGAAGGTGTGAAGTCTAGTTGTCAGAACCCAGTGTCTCTCAGTAGCGTGGGGCTGAGTGATTATGTCCTCTCCCTCCTGAGCACCTCTTTGGAGAAGGCTTTCACTGAAGTGTGACCTGTACTGAGCCTAGGTGGCAACCTCTGCCATTCTCTCTCTCCAGTTAGTGCTGCCTCAGAAATATCTGTGTCTCAGGGATGACAGTGAAGTCCAGAGTGAGAGTGAGAGGGCAGAGTGCAGAGTGCAGAATTCAGAGTGCAGAGTGAAGAGGGCAGAGTGCAGAGTGCAGAATGAAGAGGGCAGAGTGCAGAGTGCAGAGTGAACAGGGCAGAGGGTAGAGGGCAGAGTGCAGAGTGAAGAGGGAAGAGGGCAGAGTGAAGAGGGTAGAGGGTAGAAGGTAGAGGGCAGAGTGCAGAGTGAAGAGGGCAGAGTGCAGAGTGAAGAGGGCAGAGGGCAGAGTGTAGAGGGCAGAGGGCAGATCATATGGGGATGGGAAAGGGCTCAGGCCTCTGGTTGTGCCTACACACAGGGGGTCATGTGGCTGCAGAGAGAAGCAGAACAGAGGATCAGCAGTGGCTCTTAGCTAAACTAAGGGACGGTCTGCACAGTGAGCGTCTCTGGGGCTGGAACTACATGAGTTTCATTTCTGAGGTCATGGTTCACAGTTCTGATCCTGGGGTCTCATGGGGGGCAGGGAGCAGGAAGAGTGCTCAGGGTAGTTAACCCTACAGATGGGAAGGAGAGAGCCAGTTGGGACCAGAACAGATGCTGGCAGGAATGGGGTACCGGGTTAGGGTGGGGGTACATCAAGGCCCTGGGATTAAAATTAGGGGTCGGGGTCAGAGAGAATAGAGACTGACTAGGGTCATGAAGAGTAAGGTTGCATTCTGTCCTAGAGAACCCAGGCTGCATGGAGTAAAGGGCTTCTCTTGGCCAGACAGTGCATCACTCACCCCTTCTTCATTGCAGCCAGAACCACTGCCATGTCTATCTATTCCCCGGTTCCCACGGTGACCTGGGTTGTTTGGTCAAGGGCTATTTCCCTGAGCCGGTAACCATGTCCAGGAACTCTAGAGCTCTGTGTAGTGTGTATGCAGCTTCCGTCTGTGCTGTGGCTCAAGCTGTACTCCTGGAGTGCTAACTCTGCCTGCCAGCACCAGGCCAGCCAGATGGATACCTGCCATGTGAGCCCCCTGGCCAGCTGCCCCAAGGTGGGCAAGAAGATTGATGAGAGGATGTCCAATAGAGGCCTGGTCCACTGGAGGTCAGGCTTATGTCATCTCTTTCCTAGGTCAACTAGGAGGAACAGCGGCGGCCAGGGAGGGGATCTCAGCTCAAAGCACAGACATTTCCGTCTTCCTGCCTTTGCCCATGGGCCTCCTCCCTGAGGGTAGTTTTCTGAGCTGGATGTCTGTTTCTCATATCTTGGACACAAATGAATGCAGAATTCAGAGCCTTCAGAACCCGCCTGATGACATCACTGAAACCACATGGCACTTGCACAGACATGTATGCTAGTGTGTGTGAGCACATGCACAAGCCTTACACACAGACCTCATATGAGCTCTGTGTGCAGCACTCAGACCCAGCAAGGTGTCAGTTCCTCTCTGAGGCCCTTCTTTAACGTTCACATGTGGGTCAGCCGAAACAGACACATCCTTAGCTCCACGGTACATGGACTTTCAAGTTGGTCTGTGCCTGGACCTTCAGGGCCATGCGCCCATCTCACAGAGATGACATTCCCTTCCCACAGAGCAGACTTGCCTGACACCCTTCCCAGTGTGGACCTTAGGCCTTGCCAGGCACAGGCTTTGCCACCGCTCTGGCTTCCAGGTATTCGTCACAAGCAAACAGGCAGAGGGTCAGAGGTCACAGGCTGTGACTCAGCTCAGGCAGCCCCGGTACTGAGGAGTAAGGTAGACAAAGGTAGCCTGAACAGTCCAGGACACTGTTTCTGGCTGAGTCCAGGACTCGTGCTGGAGCAGGTGGGGGAACTTAGGCTGCTGACCTAGAGGGGGCAGAGAGCTGGACCCAGAGGGTGAGCTGGGCCAGCTGGAGCTTTCCCCCGACCTCCATGCAGCCCCACATGCCACACAGGGAACTGCCCCAGCCCTGCCTTGTTGGGGCGAATACTGACTGGCCCTCTCTGTCCAGAGGTGGAACTGGACGACACCTGTGCTGAGGCCCAGTGAGGGGAGCTGGACGGGCTCTGGACCACCATCACCATCTTCCTCACCCTCTTCCGGCTCAGCGTGTGCCACAGCACCACCGTCACACTCCAAGGTCGGCCACAGTTTTCCTGCACCTCTTCCCTTCTTTTCCCACACTGGTCCACGCATCTTCCACCACGTCCCATGCTGCCCTAAGCTGTTTCCCCTGCTGTCCCCACCCTCGCCTCACACCATCCCATGCCATCCTGATGCCATCACAATATTGTCATCATGCCACCTCCCTGGGGTCCCCATGGTGTCCCTTATAACCTCCTAGAGCAGTGGTTCTCAACATGTGGGTCACTGCCCCTTTGGGGTTTGCATATCAAAATCCTGCCTATGAGATATTACCATTATAACTAGCAGATATGTAGTAACAGCGAATTGATTTTATGGTTGGGGTCACCACACCATAAGGAACTATATTAAAGGGACATAACACTAGGTGGGCTGAGGCTCACTGCCCTAGAGTGCCTTGTGCTAATCCCCTACTGCACCTTCTGTCCCTTGCTGCCCTGTACTGTCTTTGACACTCACAGGTCATCCTCACGATGTCTCCATAACGTACTCACACTCTCCTCCACTCTCCCACACTGCAGCTGCTGTCCTCACCTTGTCTGCACTCTCTCCTCCAAGTTTTCACTGTCTTCACACTCTGCTCACACTGTCCTCACACTGCAACCCTGCTACACCGTCATGCCCCCTTTGCCCGTTCTTTTCCCATATTCCCCACCTCTAACTTCCCCCTGGTCCCCACACCGTCTGACAGGATGCTATGTAGCAAGAGCTATCTCCAGTTCATCCACAGAATTAAAGGGTCCAGGCCTTGGCCCATCTCCTCCACCCTGCCCAACAGGTGAAGTGGGTCTTTTCTATGGCGGTGGAGCAGAAACAGATGATCACTTCCAGTTACAGGAACATGACTGGGCAAGGTGCCTTGGGCTCCTGGAGGGGCTCAGAGCTTGCCAGGCCATTTAAAATCTCACCCATTCTGCTTATCTGTGTGATACCTACGGCTTCTGCCATCTGCACTCAGTACCCTCTGATAGTAGAACTCTGTGCATCCTGTTCTGCGCATGAACATGGCTGTCCATCTCCCAGCGGAACCTGAGCCTTGGAAACAGGAACACCTCCCCTTCCATGTTTGTGAGTCCATCCAACTCTTGGTCACTTATAAAGTCTCACCAGACCTCTGACCCCTAATGAACCTTCTGACCAGGGTCAGATGTGGATCAGGGACTAGGCAGACATTCAAGTTAGGGTGTGACACAGGCCAACCATGTTCCAGAAGAAATGGTTCTTTGGACCTGAATTCCAGGGAGGACCAACAATTGCAGTAGGCACAGAACTGAGGGAAGACAAGCCTGTGCTAGAGGGAGACTTTTCTGCAGGTAGCACTTGTCACCACAGTCTTCCCTGGTGTAACTGACTAAAACAGACACCATCTAAACATTTGTCCCTCCCTTTAAGCAAACTTACCAACAAGCACAGTTCTGTCCTTATGTGTGTCTGACACCACACTAGCCTTTTTTATTTTTCAGAATCTCAGAGATGAGTACTCAAGGCTCTTCAGAGGAGCATAAAAAGTGCCTGATTGTGGATGATGACAGAGGAGAGCTATAAACAGTAGATGATAGAGAGAGGATGGCAAGGATGGAGATGGTAGGTAGACATCAGAGGAAGGTACATGATAGACATAAATGACAGGTGGGTGAAATGTAGAACTAGAGCTTCAGCTCTAGATAGAGAAGGACAGTTACACAGACGTCTAGAGAAGCAGATGCAGATAGGCTGGGGGGGGGGACTGAAGACTTTTAAGGGACTGGCCACACAGTTGGGCCGGAAATGTGGGTGGTAAGTTTGATATCCCTGGGACAAGCCAGCAGTCTGGAAACGGAGGCAGGGACAGATGTTGTGACCCTGTGGCCAGATTCTTCCTTCTCTGATGTAATGGCTCATTTGGTTGTCCCCTTGACTGGATTAAGTGGTGGATTTCCTCAGCAGGTGTCTATGCAGAACCTTCCAGAGCTTGTTAGATCGTGAGTGCTCTAAACTAACCAGTGTGTCAACTCCATGGTGGACAGATTCAGAATTCAATGGCAGGATTGGGTGGTGGTGATGGTAGTGGGAGGTCTTAATGGAGGAAGTGAGGTACTTGTGCACAATTTGGGACTATATTGAAGTAGTCAGTTGTCCTGTCTTGGGTTCTTGTCTGCCCCACATAAATGGCATGGGGAGACACTGAAGGGATTCTATTTGCCATGCAGGAATAACAACCCAAGTGTGAAAGTAAAATTCTGAGTCAGTGGCAGCAGCTAAATGCCCACCAGGCTTCAGAGTAGTAAGTGAGAGCCTCTCAGGAAGGGCTACTGAGCAAAAGCTCTCAGAGGGCTTTGCAGTACCTTCCTGAAGCTGCTCCTCCCCACCACAGATACAGTGGAGCTCCTTCCTGCATGATCCTATGAAAAGTCCCGGCCTTTCTCTGTGACTCAGCCAGCAGTGACTGTCACCCTCAGTCTGCCCAGCAACCATCCAGTGCTCTCCAGTGCAGGGATCTCGACTCTGCCCAGTATTGCCCGCCTCCCTACCGGCTTCCCATGGAGGCTGACAACTATAAAGCCCATCTGCTGACCTCAGGTCTGCATGAGGCCACAGGTCAGGATGCTCCTTCCAAAGCAGCCATTTGTCATAGCAGCCTATCTCAGAGAAGACGCTGAAGCCCTGCAGGACCAGTTGGCCTGGAGTGCTGGGTCTCTGCTACACCACAGGCCTTGTCTGCTCCCCTATGGCTCCTGAGCCAGCCCTCAGAGCTTTATCCTTTACAAGGCACTGCAGCCTCTCTGTACTCTGGCATTCTCTCTGGCACTGCTCCACCTCTTATGTGCCCAGCACTGTCAATCTGCTTCCAATTCTGTTTCCAGGGATTGGAGGGCAAAGTGGACACATTGGCTCCCAGAGAGCCAGACACATGGATGAATGAACTTATAACTGACTGAAAGAATGGGGCAGTGAAAAGGCTCAGCAGGTTAGGATGCCAAGCTCTGTAACCAGAGTTTAGTATCTAGGGATCCACATGGTGAAGAGAGACCTGACTCCCACAGGTCCTCTGGTTTCTCTCTGTTTGGTAGCATGTGTCCCCTTCCCCACGCATGCAAGCACACGCACACTAAAATATAAGAAAGACCCAAGACACTTGAAATAATGAGCAGACAAAGACCATGCTGGTCAGCAGGTGTCTCAGGGGCTGCAAGCTCACTGGAGACCCTGGATGACATCTCTCCTAAGACTGCCCACCTCAGCCTGCTGGAGAAGGCTCCTTGGAGGGGTTGTGACCACTGCCCTGCTGGGACCTGGGAGTTTGCCCCCAGATTCACTTCTGGCTTTTTGTCTTGACATTTTCCATCACGACCCTATCTACACATCCCTGTGCAGCCTCAGTGCACAGAGGACACCAAGGCCAGAGACTACGGCCTGTCTTGGGATGAGAAGCTGCCTAGTCTGTTTTTGAGAGTCTGTGCTGGTGATAAAACCTGATGCTTATGGTACTCCTGTAGCAAGCCCTTCTGCTGCCTGGGTTCTCAAGCATGGCTGTAGCCTCGCTGCTTGACTTTCTCAGCTGTGCACAGCAACACAAGGGCATGGCTGCCACACAGCTCGCCTCCCTGGGCCATAGATGTGTCAGCTAAAATCTATCTGCTCCAGACTCATGATGACCTTGTGCCTCTGGAGCCTCTGTCAGGACTGCTGGGAGGTGATTTTCCGGTACCAAAGCCAAGTCTGTAACTCAGCCTTGTCACCTTGGTTTCGCTGGCTGCCATGCTCCACAGCTCGTCTGTATCAACAGCTTCCTCATGGGCGGCTACTCAGCAGAAGTGTCTGTTTCTTGCTGTGGTAACAAAGAGGGCACATGCTTCCCCACATGGAAAACAAGGGCTCAGGCCTGTTCTGGGGCCTAGAGGACTCTAGTCCTTCATCTTGAGGACTGAGGCTCTAATGAAGCAGAAGGTGGGCCTCAGGGCCCAGCTGGGAGGATGCCCAGTCCTCTAAGTCACTGGCTAGCCAATGTTGAGTGTGCACTGGCTGAGTTTACTCTGTAGGACACACAGGCCTCAAAAGAAAGTTGATGTGCTAGAGAGATGGCTGAGCAGTTAAGAGCACATGCTGCAGGGGCGGGGCAAGATGGCGGCACCTGGAGGACTCTCATTCTGACCAGCAGCACAGCAGGATTGGCACAGTGACCAGCAATCAGAACTCTCAGCCATAAAACACAAGTGATTGTGTTTTCCAGGTCAGAGGATACCCCACAGTGGGGGATTCAATCAGCTTTAACTCACCCGGCTAAACCGAGGAAGAGACCCTGGTTCTGCCAGACGCTTGGTCGCCAGCCCAGAGTCACACGCCAGCGTGCTCTGGTCACTGTCCCAGACTGAATCAGAGACTGGAATCTCCAGGTGAGATAATCCCACGGTGCAGGAAATGATTGGGACCGACCTTAGGTCACCCAGACATCCCCTGGAAAAGACTCGGGTTCCACGGGCGCCCCAGGAACCAGCCTGGAGCCAGAGCCGGGGACCCAGGCTCCGGAACAGAGCCCTGCCTGTTCGCCTGATTCGTTGCCTCAGATAGAACTGTGGGCCCCAGGGCACCAGAGACTGAGTTTCACTGTTGGGTGCAAACCCACAGGGAGGGAATCGGCTGGTCTGATCTCAGAGCACTCAGCCGACACCCCCACCCCGAAAAGGTCTCGGGATAATTTCCCAGTTTAGGCAGATGCCCAGACTCCCAAAGGCCAGAAAGGCAGAGCCAAATGCGGCTGTGCCTGCGGGTTCTACTCGCCATCCAAGACAGAACGGCGGTGCCCAATCTGGCCAAGAAGGGGACACATACTGCCAGCCCAGATCAGAGTATAGAACCTCTGGGCCAAAGCGGCGCCTGCAGCCGCCATTCCAGACCTGAGTGCACAGAGTCAGGACTAGAGCAGTGCCTGCAGCCGATATCCCAGACAGGGACACACAGCTTCCAGCCCAGAGTGAGGCGCCCAACCTCCAGACCAGAGAGGAGCCCTCAATTGCCAGCCTAGAAAGGCGTGCACAGCATCCAGACCAGAGCGGTGCCCCTAGGTGCCAACTCAACCTAGGCACACATCCTCCAGGCCCAGAGCGGAGCACTCAGCCCCTGGCCCAGAGACTTGCTAGGTGCTCCTCTCACCTTCTCAAACAGAACTGTGTGCCCCAGGATACCAGACTGAGTTTCCCTGTTGGGAGAAAACCTCACAGCTAGGGAATCAGCAGGATCTTCAAGAGGGCTGTACCTGGAAAACAGTGTAACAACAACAACAGCTCACTAAATTCAGAACGAGAAACCCAGCAGCAGGGCAACTGTCTTGAGAACTTCAACGGGTGAGAGGAGAGCCCCCCTAACTAAGACCACAGCTACTACTCAGGTCTATACACCTGAGGTGAGCAGTGGCAATTCCTGAGAAACACTGGCCATACAGTGACCATACCCAAAAAGCAGAGGAGGCCTCCTTCAGGAAAAATCATCTTCTGGCCAAGGGGATTCTCCCTACCTCAGGACTCCAGGAAGCACAGAAACTAACAGCCAATACCTAAAACAGCCCAATGGGTAGAGGTCAGTGTAAAAGCCCAACCAACAAAAGACAGCAATACGGCATCTCCAGAACCCAGCCATCCAGGGGCGAGCAGCCCTGGACAACCCAGCATAATAGAAAATCAAGAAGATGACCTTACATCAATGCTGATGAAGAAAATAATAGAGGAAACAAATAAAATACGTAAAGAATTAGAGGAAGATAAAACCAAACAGATCATGGCTATCCATAAAGAAATGGAGGAAGTTAAAGACAAGCAGATTATGGCCATCTGTGAAGAAATATGGGAAGATGCAGCCAAACAGTTTGCGGCCTTCAGAGAAGAAATAATTAAATCACTGAAAGAAATAAAAGAAACAGAGCTGAAGGAAATAAAAAAAAAACCCAGGAAAATACAATCAGACAGGTGAAGGAAGTAAACAAAACAACTTAAGATCTGAAGATAGATCTGGAAAAATTAAAGAAAACACAAATGGAGGAAATAATGGAGAGGAAGAATTTAGGGAAGAAAACAGGAACTACAGAGGTAAGCATAACCAACAGACTACAAGAGAAGGAAGGAAGAATCTCAGGTGTAGAAGATACAATGGAAGAAATCGATGTATCTGTCAAAGAAAATGTTAAATCCAAAAAATTCCTGACACAGACCATCCAAGAAATCCAAGACAATATGAAAAGACAAAACCTAAGAATAATAGGTATAGAGGAAAAAGAAGACTCCCTTCTCCAAGGCCCAGAAAATATTTTCAACAAAATCATTGAAGAAAATTTCCCCAAGTTAAAGGAGAGGCCAATAAGAATACAAGAGGCCTACAGAACAGCCAACAAATTTGACCAGAAAAGAAAATCCTCCTGCCACATAATAATCAAAACAGTAAGTATACAGAACAAAGAAAAAATACTAAAAGCTGCAAGGGAAAAAGGCCAAGTAACATATGATGGCAAACCTATTAGAATCACACCTGACTTTTCATCAGGGACTATGAAAGCCAGAAGGGCCTGGAGAGATATTATGCAGATCTTAAGAGAACACAGATGTCAGCCCAGGCTACTATACCCTGCAAAACTCTCAGTCCTCATAGACGGAGAAAACAAGATATTCAATGACAAAAACAAATTTCAACAATACCTACACACAAATCCAGCATTACAGAAGACACTGGAAGGGAAAATAGTACCCAAGAAAATTAGCTACTTTCAAGAAAACACAGGAAATAATTAACCTTACTAGAGTAAAACAAAAAGCAACCAAGTACACAACATTATGACCACAGCCAACATCAAAATCAAAGGATCTAAAAGCCACTGGTCATTAATCTCTCTCAAAATCAATGGACTCAACTCTCCAATAAAAAGACACAGACTAACAGAATGGATACGTAAACAAACAAACAAAAAAACCCCCACCAATCTGTTGCATATAAGAAACACACCTAAGGCACAAAGATAGACATTACCTGAGGGTAAAGGGTTGGAAGACGACTTTCCAAGCAAATGGACCCAAGAAGCAAGCAGGAGTAGCCATTCTAATACCTAATAAAGTAGACTTTCAACCAAATTAATAAAAAGAGATGGGGAAGGACACTTCATACTCATCAAGGGAAAATTCCACCAAGAAGACATCACAATCCTGAACATCTATGCCCCAAATACAAGAGCACCACATTTGTAAAAGAAACATTGATAAAACTTAAACCACACATAGATCCCCACACATTGATAGTGGGAGACTTCAACACCCCACTCTCAACAAAGGACAGGTCAACAAAACAGAAATTAAACAGAGAAACAGAGGTCATGAATCAAATGGACCTAACAGACATTTACAGAACCTTACACCCAAACACAAAAAATTTACCTTCTTCTCAGCACCTCATGGAACCTTCTCCAAAATAGACCATATAGTTGGTCACAAAGCAAGCCTCAACAGATACAAGAAGATTGAAATAATCCCTTGTATCCTGTCTGATCACC
>REGO01001225.1:59206-73855 GCA_010120015.1 Rhombomys opimus
GCAGCCACTCCTGATGTGATCTGATAGACTAAGATCAGAAGGAAGGAGAGGAGGACCTCCCCTATCAGTGGACTTGGGGAGGGGCATGCATGAAGTAGAGGGAGGGAGGGTGGGATCAGGAGGGGAGGAGGGAGGGGCTTATGGGGGGGATACAAAGTGAATAAAGTATAAAATAATAATAATAATAATAATAATTTTAAAAAAAGCTAGAACTAGATCTACCACCACATGGTCCAGTTATACTACTCTTGGGTTTATACCCAAAGCAATCTGTATCCTAACATAGAGATAATTATTTATCCAAGCTCATTGCTGCTTTATTTAAAATAGCCAAGAAATAAAGACAGTATAGATGTCAGCTGATGAATTGATAATGAAAATGCGGCATGTTTATACGACGGGATATTACTCAACTGTTAGAAAAAAAAATTATGAAACTTGCAGGTAAATGCAGAGAACTGGCAACAGTCATTCTGAGTGAAGTAACCCAGATCCAGAAAAAACAACTGCCACGTGTTCTCTCATACATTGATGCTAGCTGTCAGGCTTTAGATATGTATGTTTAAATTGGAACACTCATAGAGTTTGGGAAACTAGGAAGGGGCCGTGGCAGACCTCTCAAGGAAATAGAGAAATCTGGAGGCAGGTGTAGGGGTGGGTATGGGATAACGAAGCAAGGAGGATTAAGTGGGGGAGAAGTATGAGGGCAGGGGAGAGGAAGGAGTGTGGGGAGGAGTAACTAACATGAAAGACATTTGAAAATGTCGTGTGGAAGCCTAATACTACACAAGCTTCCTGAAGTGGAGTCTTATGCAGAGTTGGAAAGATGGCTCAGTGGTTAAGAGCACTGGCTGCCTGTGATAGCTTGAATGAGCATGGCCCCCACAGGCTCATCTATCTGAATGTTTGGCTTGCAGTTGGTGGACTGCTTAGGAAGGGAGTGTGGCCTCTTTGGAGGACACGTATCCCTGTCAACAGGCCTTAAGACTCTCCTTAAACCACCCCTTCAGCATTCCCTTTTATTATGTGAGGTGAGATATGTTCTGTGGGTTAGGTTGGGTTTATCTTTTGTGTTGTTATTAATTCTCCCACATCCTTTTCATTATAAGCTTGAAACATTGAAAAAAAAAAGAATAAAGAACACAGACTATGCTTCCAGAGTACCAGGGTTTGATTCCCTGCACCCATATGGCAGCTCACAACTGTCTGTAGCTCCAGTTCCAGGGGATCTGACACCCTCTTTTGGTCTTTGTGGGCATTATTTGGATGTGGCACAGAGTCATACACACAAGCAAAACAAAACACCCACATACATAAAATAAATTTAAATTTAAAAAGAAAATAAAACGTTTTCCAATCATATGCATCAATAAAAAAAAAAAAAAGAGCCCATGCTGCTCTTGCAGAGGACCTGAGTTTGGTTCTCTGTACCTGGCCAGGTGGTACACAGACTCTAACTCCAGATTCAGGGCATCAGATGTACCTTCACAGGCACCTGCACACATGTGCCACACACATACACTCACACACACACATATGCACACAGACAGACAGATACTCAGACTGATACTCAGACACACACACAGACACACAGATGACACACAGACATACTCGCGCATGAACACACACACAGGACACACACACACACACACACATACACAGATACACAGAGACACACAGACAGAGAGACACACATACAGACACAGTGACACACAGAGAAACACACAGACACACATACAAACACACAGATACACATACACAGAGACACAAACACAGATACACTGCTGGGAGGTATATCACAGACACACAAAAACAGAGAAAGCACACATACATAGAGAGATAAAGAAATAGAGAAATAGAGATAGAGGTAGATAGGTAGATAGATAGATAGGTAGATAGATAGAAATGAGGTGAAAGAAAAAGAAAGGTTTTTTTTGTCATTGTAAGTTGTGTCATTGTAAACACAACCTGAGGACCAGTGGCATCAATAACCAGAACAGAAGGAACCATGGGAAATGTATCTGGTTGTAATTAAGGACTTTCTGAGAACACACCTAATCCAGGCATGTAAAAGGTAGTGTGGACAGATCTGCAAACAGAGGGAAGGACGGGGCATCTTTGAGGACAACTTATATGGATGCCACGGCAAGAGAAAGCCCAGAGCCGGCAACATCAAAAAGGGGCTGCAGGCAGCAAGGGTGCAGTCCATGAGGTCTGGAGGTGGACAAGATTCCACCAAATCTGACCTGGAGACCTGCGTAACAATCTGAGAAAATATCTGGCTATGTTCAGAAGTAATGGAATAATTCATCTGGTGGAAGAAATTTCAAGTCAGCTTCACCAAGGCTGTGGCATGGTTATGACTCACTTCTCAAAGCCAGAATGACACCGGAGTGGAAAGTGTAGTGGAAAGATGCAGAAAAAAATGCTGTGTCAAGGGGAGGAGCATGAACACATCCGGCATTTCAAACAAGTGCCAGCAGGAAGATAAGGAATGCAGCCCTTAAAACATTGTGTGTGTCTTTCAGTGGCCCTCTGTGGTTGGTTCATGTCCTGTTCCCTGTTTTCTCCCTCTTCTGATGTCTGTCCTGTTTGCCTTTCTGAATGAAGATTTTACTCAGGGTCCTCCTTCTTGATTAGCTTCTTTAGGAGTAAGATTTTAGTATGTTTATCCTATATTATATATCTAATATCTACTTACAAGTGAGTATATACTGTGTGTGTCTTTCTGCTTCTGGGAAACCTCACTCAGTATGATCTTATCTCGTTTCCATCATTTGCCTGCAAATTTCATGATTTCCTTGTTTTCAATTGTTGCATAGTACTCCATTTTGTAAATGTACCACAATTTCTGTATCCATTCCTACACTGAGGGACCTAGGGGTTGTTTCCATATTCTGCTATGAACATGGTTGAGCAAATGTACTTGTTGTGTACTTGAGCATCTTTTGGATATATGCCTAGGAGTGGATCTTGAGGTAGTACTATTCCTAATTGTCTGATAAAGTGCCAGATTGATTTCCAAAGTGGTTGTACAAGTTTACATTCCCACCAGCAATGGAGGAGGGTTCCTCTTTCTCCCCAACCTCTCCAGCATGTGCTGTTACTTGAGATTTTGGTCTTACCCATTCTGAAGGGTGTAAGGTGAAATCTCAGGGTCATTTTGATTTGCAACTCTCTGACGGCTAAGGAGGTTGAGCATTTCTTTAAGTGTTTCTCTGCCATTCAATATTCCTCTGTTGAGAATTCTGTTTAAGTCTGTACCTCATTTTTAAATTGGATTACTTGATTTGTTGCTATTTAACTTCTTGAGTTCTTTATATATTGTGGATAATAGCCCTTTGTCAGATATAGGCTTGGTGAAGATCCTTTCCCAGTCTGTAGGCTGTTATTTTCTTCTGATGACAGTGTCCTTTGCTTTACAGAAGCTTTTCAGTTTCATGAGGTCCCATTTATTGATTGTTGCTCTTAGAGCCTGGTGTTCTGTTCAGGAAGTTGTCTCCTGTGCCAATGAGTTCAAGGCTCTTCCCAGATTTTCTTCTAACAGGTTTAGTGTGTCTGGTCTTATGTTGAGGTTTGATCCATTTGGGCTTTAGTTTTTTGCAGGGTGATAAGTACCCAGTAGGGTATTAAAGTAGATGCTGAGACTCATAGGCAAACTTTGGGCAGAGTGCAGGGAATCTTATGAAAGAAGGGAGAGATAGAAAGACCTGGAGAGGACAGGAGCTCCACAAGGAAACCAACAGAGCCAAAAAATCTGGGCCCAGGGTTGTTTTCTGGGACTGATACTCCAACCAAGAACCATTCATGGAGATAACCTAGAACCCCTGCCCAAATGCAGCCCGTGGTAGCTCAGTCTCCAAATGGGTTCTCTAGTCATGGAAACAGGGGCTGTCTCTGGAGTGAACTCAGTAGCTAGCTGTTTGATCACCTCCCCCTGAGGGGAGGGCAGCCTTACCAGGCCACAGAGGAAGACAATGCAGCCAGTCCTGATGAGACCTAATAGGCTGGGGTCAGAGGGAACGGGAGGAGGACCCCCTCTATCAGTGGACTGGGTGAGGGGTTTAGGAGGAGAAGAGAAATGTAGGGTGGGATTGGGAGTGGACAAGAGAGGGAGCTACAGGTTGGATAAAAATGAATAAATTTTAATTAATAAAAAATAAATTAAAAATTGTGTGTGTGTGTGTGTGTGTGTGTGTGTGTGTGTGTGTGTGTGTGTTGGATTAAATAGCTTTCTCAGTGTTAGGGCAGAACTGTTCCCTTTGTACTTAGGTTCCATTACCATAACTCCCAGTTCTGTGTCCCGAGTGCCTAGCTTTGTGCCAGGTGCCCAGAAGGCTTAGCCAGAGTTGAGGTTCCATGAGGCTCTCTGTGCATGAGCTATAAAGTGTCAGTGCCTCCTCTGTCCGTCTTCCTATGGCTTCCATGGCACCAATGCCACTCCCAGGAATCTGCTGTCCCTCAGTCCCAGGTGATGCATGTCTTTCCCAACACCAGGAGCACCAATGGCACTGGCCAGTTTGGATTCTGCACCCACTGTGTCTGTGCTGACAGGATCCCCTCCTGGCCAGTCCAGCCCTGCTGAGCTCCCTCATAAAGCCACCACTGTGGTTATGTAGCCTGAACAGTCTCTGACAGTTAAGGATTTGCCTCAAGACATCTAAATTCCATCTGAGAACTCACTGTCCAGCCAACACCTGGCTCCTGTTCTTGGGGTGTCTCCTCAGGTGGCCTCTGAGGAGAAACATTTTTGTGGGGCCCCAGATACCCCTCTAAAGTGCTGTCTCAGGCCCTGGAGCCAGTGTCTCCTGATCTTCATGGGAAGAGAGAATCCAGCCCTGGAAGGACACAGACACAGCCAGCAGCACAGGAGACAGTGGGAAGTTCCTGTGCAATTGTTTCCTGAGTCTGGAGTCTTTCCTCTGTCTCCTATTCCTTCACTTTTCCATAGAAATGCTGTTATCCCTGAGCTAGTGAGAGAGGATCACAGTGGGCTCTGTTCTCTGTGGCAAGTAATTGGCCCATACTCTGACTTTGAACCTCAGCATCTGCTCCGGTCATTGTGGTATAAATGTCTGTCCTGAACCTTTTCACTGACAACTATGTCCTGTATAGCCTGAATTAGTCTCATCTTCATCCATCCTTCCCTAAGTATCAGTCCTTTGGAGGAGACTTGGGACAGAGATGAATGCTGGATGGGTGAGACTGGGATGTTGGCATGGGGAGGGGGCTTTGTATGCAGGAAGGAGATGAACTTTTAGGGACAATGAGGAAAGCTATTGTGGGCTAAATTCTGTCCTCACCAGACTCTCCATTTGACCTTTAAGCCCCTAGGACCTCAGACTGTGCCTGTGTTTGCAGACAGGATCATAAGCAGGTCAGTTATAATGTGGGCTAGCCTGTACCTCCTAAGCCTGATTATGTGCTTATGAGGAGAGATCAGAAAGAGACACATGCAGAGGGAGAGCCCTCGTGGTCCCACAGAGGAGGGGGAGGAGGAGGAGAAGAAGGAGGAGGCATGTGCCAATCAACAAGATGAACCCATATCCTTTATCAAAGAAGCCTGAGATTCCTGGTGGGCACATGCATGTCAGTTTGTGTGGCAGGCTTTGCCTGGCCAAGCTGGGGTCCATCTTGGGCCTCAGGACAGCCTCTAGCTGGGAAGAAACTGCCTCTCCAGTGGAAATCCTGAGGGACTATGTGGTACAGGTTGACAGAGCTGGAGCCCAGTAGTGAAGGGCCCACCGGGGCGGGGGGGGGTGTCTGGAAGAACACATGACCAAGAGAGAGGTAGAGTGGCCTGCATGGCTCACTGCTACACTTAACTGTGCTGTGTTCCTGAATGCCAGGGCCAGTTTACATACAAAGAACCCAGTGGTTGTAGAATATTTGAAAAATGTTTTATTGTCAAAAACAAAAACAAACAAACAAAACAATAAACCAGAGAGAAGGAGGGAATGAGACCTTTAAGGTATCAATGGTCTTCAGGAAATTAGAAGATGTCAAAGAGAACTTCCTGCCTCTCTCTGAAGGGCAGGTGCCCACTTTTCCTTGCTGATTTCCTTTTTCTTCCTGTCTGCAGATTCTGACTTCTCATTGGCTGAGAAAGGATGGAGAGACAGGTATTGGACCTCTGTAGTAGACCTTCTCCACGCAGGAGTAGCATGGTGCTCCAGGGCATGGCTAATTCTTTGGCCTTCTGCTCCAACTGTGATTAGCAACCATAAGTGTGCTGGCCAGATGTCAGGGATGGAGGATGAGCCTGTTGTTCCATGGCTCTTCCCCATGTCCTTCCACTTCCATTGCTCATCTTTCTGGCCTGATTGGAACCTGCTCTTCAGGTTCCTCTCCTGGGAGGGAGAGGTCCTTGCTGGTCACCCAGGCCTGCTCAGTTGTCTCTACACCTGCACCTTCTAGGGTCATACAGAGGTCATGAAGCCCAGACTTCCCAAAGTGTAGTTGAGACATCTTGGGAGGTGGTGGTGTCCAGGTTGTAAGGTTATGGGGTCAAAGTTGTCTGTGAATTTACCTGTTCTCCTGAGAATGAAGTATATTGAGCCAGCAGTCAGAATAATACGCATAAGGATACGCATAAGGAGCACATCTCTGGAAGGTTCTGTGCAAAGACCCTGAGAAACAGGCCTTTTCCTGATCCCACGGTTCATGGAAGCAGTAAGACAGAACCTGGCTGCACATGGGTGTTGTGTAGGCCACTGGAATAATTTCAGAGAGTGCCTTGGCCATAGTTGCTCTGGGTTTTCTGGGCCTGGCTGAAAGATGTCTACTCTTGGAGGTCTGAGAGTGGCCTCTTCTCTCAGGAATTCCTGTGTTTTACAGGATGAATGGACAGGGCTGGCTCCAAGGTTGGTCCTTTTCCAGCTGGACACAGGCAATGCGGGCACCTGCCTCTTCTTTGGTGAGTGCTTTTCTGCCCCAACTGTTTGGATACACTGTTGTGAGAACTATGGCCATTCTGGCCCTATGCAGTGTCTTGGCTGCTGCTGGGGCAGTGTTTTAAGCCTGGTGCCTGTGGCCTGAAGTGGAATCTAACGTCCACATGGTCTTCCGATGAGGGAAGAATTGAGAGTGGCTGGGTCCCAGGGTCAGAAGGCAGAGAAGGGAGTGAACACGGGGACCTGAGTCAGGCTGCTTGGCGTATTGGACAGTGTCCCTAGGGCCTGGGAAACCTCTGCCCTGTATGGGAGGTGGTCTAAGGCCCTTGCACAATCATGTTCTTGTAGTCAGGAACCAGCGTCTGCTTCAGTCCCACCACTGAGGAGAAGATCCACTTTACCTGTGAGGCAGGGTGGGTGAAACAAGGATCAGGCTTATGGGCAATTCAAGGACCGTCCCGGCTGATGTGCCCTCTAGACAGGTGTGTAAGCTAGTGCGGGACAGATTGTTGGACAGCATGGGGCCAGGCTGAGGATGCCCCGAATAGGGATAGTGTGATGAGAGAGTGGGGTGTAGTGTGAGGACAGAACGGCGATGAGGTGAGAGCAGCGTGGAACAGCTGTGCCGTGGGAGGTCGCATGTCAGATGTCATAGTGAAGTGTAGGGACTGCACGAGATATAGAATGGTAGGCAGCCAGGGACACCATGGGGACGGCGTGGGAACAACATGAAAATTCAGGGGAACGGTGTGGAAGTGGTGTCGGGATAGAGTTTGGGACAGCAAGGAAACAGTATGGGGTAGCAGAGCTCACTGTGTAGGACAGTGTCTGAACAGAGTGGTGACAATTCGGGGGATGACATGGGCAGCATGGGACACTAGGGATAGCATGGGAATAGCATGAAGGTACAGACAGCAGCATGGGACAGCATAACGAGCAGCAAGGGACAGAGTGGGGCAGCATGAGGACAGTGTAGGGAGTGAATGGGGAGACTGCACAGGACACTGTGGGGAAGAGGCCCCACAGGGACAGTATGGGAACACTATGAGGAAGGCAGCACACAAATGGGACAGGAAGTAGAACCTTGGGAGCTGGGATGGGACAGTGTGGGGACAGAGTAGAGACAGCATAACGGTGGGGTAGGGAATGTATAGAGATGACATGGGACAGTGTGGGGGCAGCATGGTGACAGGTTGGGAGCAGTGTGATGCCATATGGACATTGTGGGGGACAGTGTGGCCGACCTTGAAGAGTGTGACGGTGGCGCTGTAGCACACGCTGAGCAGGAAGAGGGTGATGAAGATGGTGATGGTCGTCCAGAGCCCGTCCAGCTCCCCGTCCTGGGCCTCAGCACAGGTGTCGTCCAGTTCCACCTCTGGACAGAGAGGGCCAGTCAGAGTTTGTCCCAACAAGGCAGGGCTGGGGCAGTTCCCTGTGTGGCAGGTGGGGCTACATGGAGGTCCGGGGGAAAGCTCCAGCTGGCCCAGCTCACCCTCCCTGGGACATCTCTTCTTTCTGCTCTCTTTGGACCATACACCCCAGTTTCCAGAAATGCTCCAGTTGTGCCCATGGGCACGGACGGATGCCCTGGACCTGATGGAGCCTGGACTGTACGGAAGCTCACTCTGTTTGCTGCACCCCTCAGTTCTGGGATGGGCTAGGCTAAGTCAGGGCCTGTGACTCCTGTGGGTAGTGGCTGTAAAGTCTGTCTTGTCTCCTGTCTTTCTGTCCTCTGGTGACCAAGCCCAGTGGGCTTCAGTGATGGTAGAGCCTGTGCCCCATGATGCCTGGATTTCAGACAAGGCTGGGAAGTGAGCCCAGCTCTACCCCTTTGGAGTAGTGTCAACTGTGTGAGGTAGGAGCACTGGCCTGAGGGTCCAGGGACAGATGGTGCCTGAAGGGACTCATGTGTGGGCATCCTCACAGAGGAAAGGGTCTGACTCGCTTGTCCCACTTGTGCATGCTGAAAGGGGCATGTGAGTTGACCTGTGCAGGATGTGTGTGTGTGTGTGTGTGTGTGTGTGTGTGTGTGTGACTCTGTGTGTACATGTCTATGTTTCTCTGAGTGTGTGTCTATGTGTCTGTGTCTCTGGTGTGTCTGTGTGTGTGTACACGGTGTGTACATGGACCTTGTGTGATGGGTGTGGCTCAGCAACTCTGTTTTAATGGGTCTGAGTTCAGTGTGGACATGGACTCCTGATAGTCCCTCTCATGGGCAGCAAGAGCTACCTGCATCCTCACCGTATGGCATAGACTTAGCCCCTGAAAAACTTGGTGGATGGAAAGGAGGAACGGCAAGTGTCTTTCTGCAAGTCCCTGAGCACACGTGTCTTTTCAGTGCACTCAGGGAGATCCTTGGACAGGAAGAAGGGTAAAACTGAGGGAGATGGGGTTTGTGTGTTTCTTTCTTTGGGGGTTTCTTAGGCACATCCTTAAACCCAGAAAAGATGAACTACTAGTTAGAGGAAAGGCAAGGGAGAGGGACTGCCTAGAGGTAAGCCATCCCCTTCCAGTGAGACACAAATTCTTTTCAGGCCAGGCAAATTTGAGAGTCCTGGGTCTGACAGTACAGGCCCATGATCTTTCCCTAGTCACAACTCAGGCCTCAAACCCTGCAGACATCACAGCCCATGGCCTAGCTAGACTCTCTACTTCAGAAAGAACCAGGACATTTTTGCAGGGTCCCAGGGCAGTACTGGGTGCTTTATTTACACAGGGAAGGAGTGGAGGTAGGTGTCAGTGCCCCTTAGGACAGAGGCCTCACAGGACCCTGGGCTCATTTACCAGGAGAGTAGCGGAGACTCTTCTCTGTGTGGTGGTTGTGCAGGGCCTCGTGTAACACAGAGCAGACAAAAACGTCTCCTTTCTCCCAATCGTCCCTCTTTACATCGAGCTTGCTGTAGAGGAAGTAAGATTCGTCTGTGTCCAAGGTGGCCTGGGTGCTCTTGAAGTTTGGCTCTGGCTCCCCATTCCTCTGCCACTCCACGCTGATGTCTGGTGGGTAAAACTTCCCTGTGTAGCAGGTCACAGTGACTTTGTTCTTGGTCATCTGCTCCTTGGGTGGCGGCATCATATACACCTGTGGAGCCTGGGGTTGCCCTGTGGGCATAGAGAGTGGTCAGCACAGAGGTCACTGACAGGGACTGCCTACGGCCTATTGCAGCTACTACATCACCCACCCTGCAACTCCCACCTTTCATTTTGGAGACGGTTTTCTCAATGGGGGAGGGGAACGCTTCACTGTTGACCTTGCATTTGAACTCTTTGCCGCTGAGCCAGTCCTGGTGCAGGATGGGGAGGGTACTGACTACTCGAAAGGTGCTGTTGAACTGCTCCTCCCGGGGTTGAGTCTGAGCTGTGTGCACTTCCACATCATCCACAAACCAGCTGATCTCCACCTCGGGATCATCCTGGCTAATGTCTACCACCACACATGTGATTTTGGGGGTCAGAGAGATTGTGAGCACGTCCTTGGGCTTTGGGGGGAAGATGAAGACAGATGATACTTCTGGGACTGCAGATGAAGAAAGACGGATGTAGGTAAATATCTGGCGCCTTCCAACATGGCTTACCTGGGACTTTTGTCAAAGGTGGGGGCTGGGATGGAAGGCCTATTGACCTACCTGGACATTTGCAAGGCTTGCAGTGGTATTCTCCTGCAGAGAGAAGGCTGTGTGTTACTGGGGTCTGGAGGTGAGAGGGCAGCAAGATGGAGGAAGGGAGAGTTTGGTTCTGGTGTGGGCTCAGGCTAGGCCACTTGTGGATATGACCTTTGGCATCTGCCTCTGTGTGTCCAGGATGAAGGGCATGGGCTTCCAACCCAGAGTACCATTCCATGAGTGTAAAGGACATGGACTGAAGTCTCCAGAAGGGAGACAGACAGGATCTCCTGCTTTCCTGAGCCGAGCTCCCCTCCCTGCAGATGGCTGCCCTGCCTGGTTGGTCTATGTAGGTGAACAGCTCAAGACCCATCTCCCATGAAGCACTCCTCCCCTGGTAGTGCTCTCACCAACTGTCTTGTCCACCTTGGTGCTGCTGGCTGGGTGGGCTACGTTGCAGGTGACGGTCTGGCTGGGCCAGGTGCTGGAAGGTACAGTCAGTGAGCTGCTGAGGGTGTAGAGCCCGGACTGCAGGACAGATGGGAAGGTGTGCACGCCGCTGGTCAGGGCTCCAGAGTTCCAGGTCACGGTGGCTGGCTCAGGGAAGTAGCCCTTGACCAGGCATCCCAGGGTCACCGTGGATCCAGATGTCCTATCATAGGCAGCAGGGGCCAGAGGATAGACAGATGGGGCTGTTGTTTTGGCTGCAAGAAAAGGCATATGTGTGATCATGCTGTCAGCCATGGCTGGACCCAAACTTTAGAAGGCTGCCTTCAGCCCTCTCAAGGCCCTGGCTCTCTGCATGGAGCAAACACTGGGCTGGTGAATGTCAGGGTCACCCACTTAGGCCAGGCCCGAGACACTTTGAGCCCAGTCCCATTGGTTGCACACTTTCAGAAAACTGCTTCAGGAGCTGTCCAATGTGGCTATCTGTGTCCAATGTGGCTACCTTTTATGCCTGGGCCATATGGCTGCACATAATCTGGCCATCACTGGAAGAGAAACTGAAGCTGGAACAGCTCCGCAGCCTGCAGTCCTTTCCTGGCTCCCCCTGCACAGCCACATTGGCTCTTGCAAACTCCTAGGCTTCTGGTTCCTGCCTTGGCCTGTTGGTGGTTGACTGGTGGCCCTTGATTTTAGGTTCCCTCAACTCCCCAAAGTCCCCGAACTCTGGCCTTAGCTCCGCTTGGCAGGCTGTGTCTTTTCTGGTGGGCTTTGAACTGAGTAGCTGCAGCAGGATGTGGGTCCAGACCCTTGGGTGTGGGTATGGGCACTCTGGTCGGTCCTGCCCTGGCTGCTCAGCACCTTTCTACCTCATTACAGTGCAGCCACATTAAGGATACCCTGGTGACCCTAGCCATAGCTTCCCATCTCTTGCCATCTTGTTCTTCACACTGCCCGGGCTCTTCTTTTGCACAGTACTTGTGTTGCCAGACCCTAGAGAAGTCCCTTTTCTTTTTAAGTACCCATTCTACATGGAGCTAGTTAGCACCTCCCCTTCTCTGTCCCTTCTCTGCCCTCTTCATTTATTTCCAGGATCACACTGGTCTCCACTGCCCCTCAGCTCAGATGGCCGCTGCCACAGGCCTTAATCCTCAGCATCCCTTCCTTCTGTGTGTTCACTCTGTGTCCCCTGCATTGTTGGGACAGATTTCATCTCTCTGCCTTACGTTTTCAGTCTCCCTGGATTATAGGTAGGGCCCCCAGCTAAAGCAGCAGCTTGTATAGTTCCTCTGGCGAGGTCAGACCTAGGATCCTTCCCTGTCCCTGTCTGCTCAGCCAGAGGCCCTTTCTGACCCCTACATCCCAGAGACTGGTTTCCTTGTAGCCATCAGCTAGTTTTGATGCTTGCATCAGCTGGGCTTTTACCAGTGTCTCAGGCTCCTTTAGCTGCCCCTCTGCCCTGAGTATCTCAGGTTGCCCCTGCTAGACCTGACCTGCTTTCTTATCTGCTTCTTAATCCCGCTCTTTTGCTAGGGTCTTGGGGCTGCCTGCTACCCATCCAGCCTTTCCCTAGCTCTGAGCTCTCCTGGTACTGGGCTTGCTCCCTGAGCTCCTGGGCACCTACTGTTTACCAAGGACACTCTGCTGCAGAGTTCCCACTCCCTCCCATATGATCTGTTGGTCTATGTGGGCCTTGCTTTCTTCTGCTGATCCTGGCTCCAGAAGCTTCCTTGCTTTGCCAGGCCCGTTTTGTTCTGTTGGGTCAGTTGCCTGGTATCACCAGCTCAGTCCTGTCACCACTCTCAGAAAGAAAGCTGGATCAGCTCCAGCCTTGACCCCTGGCTTTTTACCCTTCCTATTTTCTTCTTTCCTCACTCCCAGCATGAAGTAAGGATCACTTACCCTCCTCCTCTGTCATTAGCACCCCATCTTGCCTACCATTTCAACTCAGCCCAGTTCCTCAAACCCCTACCCCTGGTACCAGCAGTCATCTCTAAGGCAGATAATGTAGCTCATGGTAGTGTGCTGGCTCTCGTCTGTGGGCTGCAAGGCTGTTCAGCTTGTTTCCCAACATCCCCTCCTGCCTGGATCCCCTTCTACTGCTCAGCCAGAACCTCTCATACGCCAATCGGCCCCAGCTCCCCAGGAGCTGCTCACCCCATTCCGCACCCTCACCTGCCTTAGCTCTGTTTTGTGTGCTCAGCCTGATTTTCCATATCCTGTGCCAGTGAGGCTTCCCTGACTTCGTAGAACTCCCACACACCCTGGTCTGCTGTAGCTGCCCGGTCTGTTACCCACACACTTACCCGTTGTTGCTCATCCTGGACTCCAGCACCCTACTTGCCTCAGTTTCCCTGCAGCTTCTCAGCTTGGTCTCTCGCACCCCTACTAGCCCCAGCTCCCTTGGAGCTGCTCATCCTGAGTCCCCACACTCCCACCCACCCCAATTCCTCCACAGCTGCTCGGCCTGCTCTCTCTCACCCCCGCTAGCCCAGCTCCCCTGCAGCTGCTTAGCTGGCTACACCCATCACTACCAGCTCCCCAGTATTTGCTCACCGTGGTCCCCCACAGGCCTACTGGTCTCAGTTTCCTTGTCACTGTTAAGCCTAGAATCCTCCACTCCTGCCTGTCCCAGCTCCCCTGTGGCTACTCAGCCTGGACCCTCACATGCCCACTGGATCTTGCTCCCTTTGCTTAACTAATCCCCCACACTCCATCTACCCGAGTCCCCTGCAGCTACTCTGCTTGGACCCCTGCACCTCCACCTGCCTCAGTTTCCCTGCAGCTGCTTAGCCTAGATCCCTGCACCTCCACCCACCTCAGTTTCCCTGCAGCTGCTTAGCCTAGATCCCTGCACCTCCACCTGCCTCAGTTTTCCTGCAGCTGCTTAGCCTGGATCCCTGCACCTCCACCTGCCTCAGTTTTCCTGCAGCTGCTCTGCCTGCTACCCCGCACCTCCACCTGCCTCAGTTTCCCTGCAGCTGCTTAACCTGGACCCCCGCACCTCCACCTGCCTCAGTTTTCCTACAGTTTTCCTGCTCTGCCTGGTACCCCTGCACCTCCACCTGCCTCAGTTTCCCTGCAGCTGCTTTGCCTGGACCCCTGCACCTCCACCTGCCTCAGTTTCCCTGTAGCTGCTCTTCCTGGTACCCCCGCACCTCCACCTGCCTCGGTTTCCCTGCAGCTGCTCTTCCTGGTACCCCTGCACCTCCACCTGCATCAGTTTCCCTGCAGCTGCTTAGCCTAGATCCCTGCATCTCCACCTGCCTCAGCTTCCCTGCAGCTGCTCTGCCTGGACCCCTGCACCTCCACCTGCCTCAGTTTCCCTGCAGCTGCTCTGCTTGGACCCCTGCACCTCCACCTGCCTCATTTTCCCTGCAGCTGCTCTTCTTGGTACCCCTGTACCTCCACCTGCCTCAGTTTCCCTGCAGCTGCTCTTCCTGGTACCCCCGCACCTCCACCTGCCTCAGTTTCTCTGCCACTGCTCTGCTTGGACCCCTGCACCTCCATCTGCCTCAGTTTCCCTGCAGCTGCTCTTCCTGGTACCCCCGCACCTCCACCTGCCTCAGTTTCCCTGTAGCTGCTCTGCTTGGACCCCTGCACCTCCACCTGCCTCGTTTTCCCTGCAGCTGCTCTTCCTGGTACCCCTGCACCTCCACCTGCCTCAGTTTCTCTGCCACTGCTCTGCTTGGACCCCTGCACCTCCACCTGCC
>REGO01001225.1:129728-160166 GCA_010120015.1 Rhombomys opimus
TCTGAGTCTCTGTGGTTAGCGCTCAGTGGTTGGAGCTCTGTGATTGGGCCTGCGCTCCTCCTGTGAGGAGGTTTCTGGGGTTATTGCACCCTGGCCGCTTGGGGCTTGAGCTCCACTGCACTTCCTGCTGAGGTCTAGCTCCGGGTTGTGTCAGCCAGATCGGGGAGGGGACGATCCACGGGTCCAGAGGGCCCTGAGTGGGACGTGTGTCCAAGGAGGAGACGAGTGGTTACAGCAGGCCGCTGCTATAAGGGGCCCGGAGCACTGTCTCTGCTGCCTTGATCTCCTGGATGTGAGCTTTGTGCTCGGCTGCCTGGTGCTGTGTGCGGGTTTCCCCAGGGGAGGCCCGGACAAGGGAAGCGCCCTATTTCCTTCCCGGAGAAGTCCGCGCCCGATCTAAATCTACTAGCACTCCACACTTCTGTGGTGGCCCCTCTCCTTTAGAAAGCCCAAAAATCCAAATTCTAGCTTCAATTGACTCTCCACTCACCAATTCCGGAGATTCATGTCTTCTGCCTCTCTAAAATGGTGCGCTCTGCTCGCCGCCATCTTGGAGTCCCCCAATATCAATAAACTTAATTCTCCAATGAAAAGACACAGGATGAATGTGTAAACAGGAGCCATAATTTTCCTGCATACAAGAAACACACTTTAGCAACAAAGATAGACATTACCCTTGAGAAAAGGGCTAGAAAAAGGTGTTCCACGCAAATGGCCTCAAGAAACAAGCTGGAGTAGCCACTCTAATATTTAAAAAACAGACTTTCAACCAAAATTAATCAAAAGAGATGGGCAAAGACACTAATACTCATCAAAGGAAAATTTCACTGAGATGATGTCTCAGTTCTGAATATCTATTCCCCAAACACAAGGGCACCCACATTCATAAAAAAAAATTACTAAATCTTCAAAGGTCAATACTGGGAGACTTTAACACCTCCAATGGACAAGTCTTGAAGCAGAAACTAAACAGAGAAATAATGAAATTAGCAGACATCATGAATCAAATGGACCTAACACATATCTACAGAACATTTCACTCAAACACAAAAAATATACCTTATCCACCTCACAGAACCTTCTCCAAAATTGACCGTATAGTTAGACACAAAGCAAGCCTCAACAGATACAAGAAAATTGAAATAACCCCTTGTGCCTCATTAGACTGAAATGGATTAAAGCTGGCCTTCCACAAAAACAGAAACAACAGAAAGCCCACAAACACATAAAAACTGAACAGCTCTCTGCTCAATGACCACTGGGTCAAGGAACAAATAAAGAAATAAATCAAAGAATTTCTAGAATTCAATGAAAATGAAGGCACAACATACCCAAACTTATGGGACACAATGAAAGCAGTGCTAAGAGGAAAGTTCATAGTTCTAAGTGCCTTCATAAAGAAACTGGAATGATCTCACACTGTCGATTTAAAAGCACACCTGAAAGCTCTAAAACAAAAAGAAGCAAACACACTGAAAAGGAGTAGACATCAGGAAATAATCAAACTCAGGTCTGAAATCAATAAATTAGAAATAAGGAGAACAATACAAAGAGAACCATGGTCAAGAGAACCATGAGCTCTTTTTTTTTGAGAAAATCAACAAGATAGACTAACAATTAGCTAAACTAAGCAAAAGGCAGAGAGACACTATCCAAATCAACAAATTCAGAGATGAAAAGGGGGACAAAACAACAGACACTGAGGAAATCCAAAGAATCATTAGGTCTTATTTCAAAAACCTGAACTCCACAAAACTGGAAAATGTAAACGAAATGGATGATTTTCTTGATAGTTACCACTTACTAAAGTTAAGTCAATATCAGGCAAACAATCTAAATAAACCTATACTCATAAGGAAATAGAAGTAGCCATTAAAATTCTCCCAAGCAAAAAAAGCCCAGGTCCAGATGGTTTTAGCTCAGAATTCTGCCACTTTCAGAGAAGAGCTAATAAAAATACTCCTCAAATTATTCCACAAAATTAGAAACTGAAGGAACATTGTCAAACTCATTCTGTGAGGCCACAGTCACCCTGACACCTAAACCACACAAAGACTCAACAAAGAGAATTTCACACCAATTTCCCTTATGAATATTGATGCAAAAAACCCCCAAAACAAAAAAGACCTGAACAACTCAATGAAATATTCACAAACCAAATCCAAGAACATATCAAAAACATCATCTATCATGATCATGAAGGCTTTCTCCCAGGCATGCAACAATGGTCCATCAATATAATCCACCATATAAACACACAAAAAAAAAAAAAAAACCTCATTTCATTAGATGCTGAAAAAGCCTTTGACAAAATTCAACACCCCTTTATGTTAAAAGTCTTGTAGAAATCAGGGATACAAGGCACATACCTAAACACAATAAAGGCAATATACAGCAAGTCAATAACCAACATCAAATTAAATAGAAAGAAATTTAAAACAATTCCACTAAAATCAGGGACAGCTCTCTCCATATCTCTTCTATAAAGTATTTGAATGTCTAGCTAGAAAAATAAGACAACTAAAGGGGGTCAAAGGGACACAAATCAGAAAGGAATAAGTCAAAGTATCACAATTCACAGATGATATGATAGTATACATAAATAATTTCCAAAATCCAACCAGCAAACTCTTACAGCTGATAAACATCTTCAGTAAAGTTGCTGGATACAAAATTAACTTAAAAAATTAGTAGCCCTCCTTTATACCCACAATAAACAGGCTGAGAAAGAAAATAGGCAAACATCATCCTTCACAATAGCCACAAATAATATAAACTACCTTGATATAACTCTAACAAAGCAAGTGAAAGACCTGTGTAATAAGAACTTCAAGTCTCTGAAGAAAGAAATTGAAGAAGATATAAGAAGATGGAAATATCTTCCATGATTATGGATCAGTAGGATTGGCACAGTAAAAGTGGCCACCTTACCAAAAGCAATCTACAGATTCAATGCAATAGCTAAAACACTCCTGTAGTATAAAAGAAATTCTGATGGTGTCAGCATCTCTGATTTCAAGCTGTACTACAGAGCAATAGTAATAAAACCCGCATAAAACTGGCATTAAAAGCAGACAGGTTGATCAATGGAATCAAACTGAATATCCAGAAATAAAACCACACACATATGAACACGTGATTTGTGACAAAGAAGCGAAAACCACACAATGGAAAAAAGACAGCATCTTCAACAAATGGTGCTGGTCTAACTGGATGTCTACATGTAGAAGAATGCAAACAGAGTCATAATTATCACCTTGCACTAAACTTAACTCCAAGTGGATGAAAGACCTCAACATAAACTCAGAAACTCTAAATGTATTAGAAGAGAAACTGGGGAGTAGCCTTGACCTCATTGGCACAGGAAACAACTTCTTGAACAGAACACCAACAGTTCAGGCTCTAAGAACAACAATCAATAAATGAGACCTCATGAAACTGAAAACTTCTGTAAGGCAAAGGACACTGTCAATAGGACAAAGTGGCAGCCTACAGACACCTGCCCTACTTCTGACAGAGGGCTAAGTCTAAAATCTATAAAGAATTCCAAGAAATTATACACCAATAAAGCAAACAACTTAATTAAAAATATGGGATTCAGAGCTAAACAGAAAATTCTCAACCAAGGAATCTCTAATGGCTGAGACTCACTTAAAGAAATGTTCAACATTCTTAGTCATCAGGGAATGCAAATCAAAATTACCCAGATTCCATCTTCCAACAGTCAGAATGGCTAAGGTAAAAAACTCAAGTGATAGCATATGCTGGCAAGGATATGGAGAAGTGGGAGAACTTCTTTACTGTTGGTGGGAGTGCAAACTTGTACTAACACCTTGGAAATCTGGTTATTTCTCAGAAAATTTGGAATAGTTCTACCTCAAGAACCAGCTAAACTACCCCTGAGCATATACTCAAAAGATGCTCAACCATACAACAAGGACACTTGCCTCAACTAAGTTCATAGCAGCTTTATTTGTAATAGCCAGAATCTGGAATCAACTTAGATGTTCCTCAGCTAAAGAATGGATACAGAAATTGTGGTACATTTACACAGTGGAATACTACTCAGCTATTAAAAATAAGTACAGCATGCAATTCGAAGGCAAATGGATGAAACTAGAAAATATCATCCTTACTGACCCAAACCCAGAAAGTCATGCATGGTATATATTTACTTATACGTGGATATTAGCCATAACGTACAGGATAATGATTCTACAATGCAGAGACCCACAGAGGCTAAGTTACAAGGAGGGACCAAGGGAGGATGCTGAAATCCTACTCGGAAAGGGAAACAGACATCTGAAGTAGATGGAGGGAGGGAGCAGTGTGGGAGAGGGGTGGGGTTCAATTATGGGGAAAGCAGTGGTGAGGACTGAGGGACTGGGAGACAGAATAGAAATCACTGGGCAGGTAACTCTGGGATAGGGCAGACTCTTGGGAGTCTATGGAGGTAACTCTAGTTGAGACTGCTAGCAGTGGGGGATATGGAACCTGAAGCTGCCACCTCCTGTAGGACATCCTGTGGAGGGAAGGGGACACCAACCCACCCACAAAAACTTTTATTCAAAATTTGTTCTGCTTATAAGAAGTGTAGGGATAAAGATGGAGCAGAGATTGAGGGAATGGCAAACCAATGGCTTTCCCAACCTGAGACCCACCCTATGGGAGAGAGCCAATCCCTGCCATTCTGTTATGCTTTCTCACAGAAGCCGAGCATAACTGTCTCTGAGAGGCTTCATCCAGCAGCTGATGGAAGCAGATGCAGAGATGTACAGCCAAACGAATAGGTGGAGCTCAGGAAGTTTTGTGGAAGAACAGGAGGAAAGTATTGAGGGAACCTGAAGGGTCAAGGACACCACAAGAAGACTCGAAGAGTAAACTCACCTGGGCTCATGGGGGCTCACAGAGACTGAACCACCAATCAAAGAGCATTCACGGGTTGGACTCTGGCTGCCTACATATTTGTGGCAGATGTGCAGCTTGTTTTTCATGTTGGTTCCTTAGCAATTGGAGTGGTGGCTGTCTCTGACTCTGTTGTCTGCCTTTGGATGCCTTTCCCATAGCTGAGCTGCCTTGTCTAGCCTCAGTTGGAGAAGATGTGCTTAGTCTTGCTGCAACTTGATGTACTAGTCAATTGGTACCCATGGTGGGATATTGGTATAATGTTCTTTTGGAATGTATACAATTTACCCTTGTTCATTCACATGCTGATTTCTCTACCCCACTATCTGGTTTCAATCCAGACATTGCATTGTGATGCTTATTCTAAGCATCACCTGTCTCAAGTTTGTGTAAACACGCTACCATGTGTTCTCTGTATTGCCAATAAAAATAACCAGCCAATGCTGAGCAATGGAGAGACTAGGGTGGACCATCCTGGTCCAGAAGGGAGGAGAAAGAAGTGAATGAGAGAGAGCCTGGGAAGAGAAGAGAGATCTCCTCTGAGAGGAGAGGACTTAAAAAACACCAGGAGAGATGAACGGGACATAAGATATGACTAAAAACTAAGGATAATGTGGGAAACTGAATGGGAGGAAGATTTTTGGGCTTGGAGATTTAGGATAGAGTAATTATTGTGCTCTAGGTTAATTAAATAAATCCTAGTGTTTGTGTGATGATCTGGATATACAGATGGTTTAGGAATAACTGCTGTATAACTAAAAGATAAATCAATATTAAATATTAATTATCATCAACAGTCATTTTTGAGAAGAAGGGGAGGGGAAAATGTGAGGGTGGGACTGGGAAGCTAGGAGGGAGGGGCTGTGATCAGGCTGTAAAGTGAATAGATAAATAACTTAATGAGGAATGTATACATACTCATAAATCACATCAAAGTAATGAACTGAAAGCTATGATACATGTGTGGAGAACCTGGTACAGGCCCTGTGCATGCTCCCTTAGTTTCTTTCAGTTCATGTGCACATTGGTCGTGTTGATTTAGCCTTGTTTTCTTGGCGTCCTCCAACATCTCTGGCTCTAACACTTTGTATGCTTCCTCTTCTGAAAGATTTCATGAGCCCTAAGCTGAGGGGTGTGATGGAAGCATACTATCTAGGGGTGAGTATTCCAATATCTCTCACTCTCTGCATAATGTCTAGGTGGGTCTCGGTATTTGTTCTCATCTCCTTCAGGAGGAAGCTTCTCTGCTGATGGCTGAAGAAGACACTGATCTATGAATATAGCGGAGTGTCATTGGAAGTTGTTTTATTTCTACTTTTTTATTTTTAAAAACGGCAGCATTTGGTTTTACCCTAGATCCCTGGGCTATGTAGTCTCATATTCTTGGTCACCCAAGCAGTGCTGCATATGGGTTCCATCTTGTGGAGTGGGCCTTACCTCAAATTAGATATTGGTTACTTCACAGGCTTTGTGCCACCATTGCCTTAGCATATCTGGCAGGCAGGACCCAACTGTAGGTTTATAGTTGGGTTGGTGTTTACATTTTTCTTAAGGTAATGTGTGAGTACCTTCCTGTACTGAAGATGCTAGAATATAGGGGTGAAGGCTCTGTGTAGGCACCAGTTCGACCTTTCCATGTTCAATGAATTGTGTAGGTGTTGTGCTTATCAATGGGGCCTTGCTGTCAGTTTGTGGAGAGCAACCTATAGTCTTGGCAACAGCCTGGGTTGTTTGGGGATCCCCATGGAGCTCCTTTAGCCAGCAGCACAATTAGATGTAACTCAGTCCCAGTACCGGAAGCATCTACTGTATTAGGTTTTTACACGACCTTTCTTAATTTTAGCTGTCTTCACCCTTATTCCCTTCCTAGTGCCCTTTCCTTTACCCCTCCCCAGTTGGTCTCCCAATTCCTGCCTCCCTCATTCATCCATTCATAACTACCTGTTCTATTTCTCTTCCCTAACAAGATCTGTCTGTTCCCCCTAGTCCCTGACTCCAAATCTAACCCCTGTCGTTGTACGGATTGTAGGCCGCTCATCACTGACTTAATGACTAATGCTCACATGTAAGTAATTATATAGCGTTTGTCTTTTTGAGTCTGGGATACTTCCATTCAGGATGATCTTTTCTAGTTTCATATATTCACCTGCCATTTTCATTCTTTTTAATAACCGAGGCATACATTTTCTTAATCGATTCTTCTGTTGAACATCATCTAGGTTGTTCCCAATTTCTTACTATTGTGAATAGAACAGCAACGAGCATGGTCGACCAGATGTCCCTGTGATAGAATGAAGTGTGTGTGTGTGTGTGTGTGTGTGTGTGTGTGTGTGCCCAAGAACAGCGTAGCTGGATTCTGAGGCACAGTTATTCCTGCCTCCCCGAGGAACCGCCATGATTATTTTCATAGCAGCTGTGTAAGCACACTCCCTCCAGCCACAGACGAGGTTCCTCTTACTCCACATGCTTGCCAGCATGAGCTCTCATTTACTGTAGTGATATTAGCCATTTTGATCTATGTAGGATGAAATAACAAAGTACTTTGATTTGTGTTTTTCTGATGGCTAAGGATGTTGAACATTTCTTTAAGTGTTTCATGGCCATTTGAGTGTCCCCTTTTGAGAATACTCTGTTTAGAGTACCTGATTTTTAAATTGGATTACTTTTTTTTCTTGGTATTTGGTTTTCGGCACTTTTATATATTTAGATATTATCCTTCTATCAGACGTGTAGTTGGTAAAACTCTTTTCCCATTCTGTAGGCTATTACTTTGTCCAAATGATAATGTCCTTTGCCATACTGTTAATTTATTGTTGATTAGTGCCTGTGCTAATGGTGTTTTCTTCAAAAGTCTTTTCCCGTGCCAATGAGTTCAAGGCTAGCCCCCACTTTCTCATCTATCAGGTTCAATGTATCTGGTTTTATGTTGAGATTCTTGATCATTTTAGAGTTGAGTTTTGTGTGGGCAGATAAATACTGTTTTATTTACATTTTGCCATCCAGTTTGACTAGCACCATTTGTTGAAGACGCTGGCTGACTTTTTTTCCAGTGTGTATTTTTGGTCTATTTATAAAAAATCAGCTATCCATGAGTATGTGGACTTGTAACTGGGTCTTCAGTTTGATTCCATTCATCACCATGTCTGTTTATAATGCCATGTGGTTTTCATTACTGTAGCTCTGTAGACAATTTGAGGTTGGGAGTGATTGTACCCTAAGCAGTTTTTTTTTATTTTTCATTATTGTTTAAGCTATCTTGATTTTTTTTTTAGTGTGTTTCCATATGAAGCTGAATATTGACCTTTCAATTTCAATTTCTGTGAATAAGTGTCTGAATTTTGATTGAGATTTCATTGAATTTGTAGATAGTTTTTGGTAAGATGGGCATTTGACTATATTAATCTTACCAATCAATTATAGGGATCTTTCCATCTTCTGATATCATCTTCAGTTTTTTTTATCAATGTCTAAAAGTTTTTTTTTAAATTTTTTTTAATCATGCAAGTCTTTATCTTGCTTGGTTAGAGTTATCTCAAGACATCTTATAATATTTGAAAGTTTTATAATACTGTGGAAGTTTCCCCCCTTGATTTCTTTCCCAGTTTCATTTATTATTTGTATATAGGATAGCTACCAATTTCTGTGAGTTAATTTTGTATCCAGCTACTCTGCTGGATACATCCAGGGAGTGCCTGCTGGGGTTGGGGGCTGGAAGAAAGCAATGAGTGGGGAAAGAAAGTTTGGAGGGGAATGCCCATGTGATCCACCAGAGAAGGGGGCAGGGAGCGGAGACTGCAGCAGGTGGCATGCTACAGGGCTTGGTATGGGACTGGGGTATTGTATTTGGAGGGGCTGATTACCTGGCTGGAGTGGATATTTACTGACTTGACCAGGAGATTGTAAAGCCAGAGCATCCTCCACAGTGAGGGTGGTCCTCAATCAGTCTGCTGAAGGCCTTAAGAAAAAATGAAGGGAGGATCCCGCAAAGGGAGCTGCAGCTGCGGAAGGAGCATTACTGTGGAGCTGCAGCACCAGCTCTTTCTTGCTGCTGCTCTGCACACTGTAGACCATTCTGTCTATACTTGCAGGAGTCAGTTCCTTAAAATACCTGTCATTGAGTTCAAGAGCCTGTGAATGAAGGAGGAAGAGACACCAATGTGGACTCCCTGATTTGAACAAGGTGGTTGCTAACACAAATGTCACATTGTATCCCATGATAAGAGAAGTTACTATGTAGACATTACAGAAGAAACAAAATGAAAAACAACAGCAACAAAAAATGATGTGACAGGAAGCTTTGTAAGTGGGATGGGGTTGCCAGAATTAGTTATCTACCTGTTTACTTTCTCCGGTCTCACTGAGACCGGAGAAGTCCCCTTTGTGAAGACACTGCTGGCTCTAGCAATGTGTGTAATCATTCTCCACCCTAACCTGACTCAACTAAGAAACAGAAGTGGAGTGCCATTTTATGGCTGGAATGTTCCTTAGAGTTTCAGATGCTGAGGAGCACACTCTCTCTTTGTCTCCCCTTATTTATGGCTTCATTCTTCTTGTGGAGATACGCATCTGTCTGCATCTGCATTCACGGCCACATTACCTACCTGCCTGCCTGTGACCCCTGGGCTCTGCAGCTGCACACATAGTCATGCCTGCACCCGGCAGCTGCTTCGCCGAGAGGTGTGGGTGTGATCTGTTTCCCAGGATAGCCCTTTGGCACAGGGTTGCCACGCTTGGTTTTCTGTTCGTTTCTTTAAGGACGGCTCATCCTTTCCCATGTGGGCAAATATATTTGTTTTATTTTATTAAACTTCCAGTATTTGGTGTTCTCAGAAAGTGCTTATTCATCTAAAAATAATACACATTTCCTAGAATTTCTTCTAGCCTTGTTGATCCTTCTAGCCTTAATTTTCTTTTTATACATATGGTAAGGACAGAAACCGATTTCAGTTTTTTCTTTCATCATCCATTCTCTTTGAATTGTTGTATATATTCCAGAATAAATTCAGTCAGGGCATTCCTAGGGTGGCCCAGCTGTGGACTGCAGAGCCACAGTTGGAGACTTGCAGATCTGTGCATCCTTCCCACCAGACACCGAAGCTTCTGCTAGGCACTAGAGCTCAGTCCTCAAGCTGAGGGAGGGGTCTGTTGGGTTCCAGGCAGGTGGCAGGGGAAGGCTTTACTTCAGTGTGGGTAGGAGTGTGTCCTGTTTGTTACTGCAGCTGGAAACAGTTGTTTCTGCTGAGAAGCTGCCTGTGAGAAGGCTTCTGGTGGGAATGAACTGTGCAGTGCACCGACAGCTCCAGCCTGTGTGGTAAGACTGATTTACAGCTTGTGGTTTTCGAAGTGGGAATGGTGTCAACCCACAGGTCGCTAGGGCTCAAGGGCCGCAGTCCTGTCACATGGCTCCACTGGATAGATTTCTGCAGTGTAGTGGTCCAGGATAAACTGAAACTCTTGAAACCAGGTTGGGGGGAGGCATGGGAGGCATGGGAGGCACGTCCTGGGTGCAGCTGCCTGAGCTCACACAGCAGGCCTGGGTCTATGCTCTGTGAGTCCTGGCTCTTTATGCTTGACATGGCTATGAACATCACTGTGTGGTTTTCATAAGGTCTCTTAGCTTTAGAAAAGCTGCTATGAACCAAACAACACAGACTCTCAGGAGGAGTTATGGAGCTTGGGCCTTGGGTTTTGGCATCCCACATTTTCTCTTACACCCAGTGGCATGTAGACGGGCTCTACTGCAAATAAAAAGCTGGAAAAGAAACTGGGAGCCATTACTTGGTGACAGTGGGGGTGGTGGCTGCTATTCTTCTACATGGCTTTCTCTAGAAGGCTGGGCTGAGTAGTCTCAGGGCAGCTGTGATGCCAGTGCCTCCTTAAGCCTACAGAATCCCTTAAGATCATTAGTTCCCCCCCACTCATTCTGTCATCTATTCATTCATCCACCCCTCTGATTCTAATGAATTTGGATGTGTACCCTTTCCCCTTTGGGTCCTGGAACCAGAGTAAGAAGCAATTGGACAGATGAGAAAATGGCTGGTAGCAGAAGTGATGCCAAGAAATAGAAGGGCCCCTGGCACCTTGCAAAGGGAGATGGTGTGAGTGCTGGTTAAAGTGTAGTGCCTCAGGGAGCAAGCAAGACCCGCGGTTTAAAGTTACCCAGGTCTCTAGGCCACTGGCCATGCAGTTTTAATTTTTGTCTCTATGGTGAGTTGTCGTAATAGGAGGGTGCTTTGAAAAGACAGTGTTCACTTGTGGGGCACAGAACAGGATTTTAAGGGACAGTGGCTTAAGGTTGGTGGCTTCCATGGTGGCCTGTGGGGGGTTCACAGCGCTCCATGGAGAGTGTGGTCTTGGGATGGTGGTCAATGGAGTCTTGCTGAGTGGGTTGGAAGGTGATGATTGCTGCGGACCACAGAGAAGAAAAGAATCTTCCCAGAGAAGAGACCTGGCATGTCTATGTTGGGGATGGGAGGCTATAAGGAAGGTGTGCCTACTGTCTTAATTCACGGACACTCTTAGGAGCCTGGCAGGTGCCCTGTCCTGAGTGCGTGTTGAATACATGCTAAAATCCAGGTCAATATAATGTGCTCACAAGGAAACTGGTGGAAGAAGGGGGGCTAGAGCTCTGCTGCATTCAGGGTTGTCAGCAGGGACTGTCTCTGACATGAACTGATTGGCCTGCTCTTTGATCACCTCCCCCTGAAGGGGGAGCAGCCTTATCAGGCCACAGAGGAAGACAATGCAGCCACTCCCTATGAGACCTAACAGTCTAGAATCAGAAGGAAGAAAAAGAAACCCTCCCCTACCGGTGGACTTGGGGAGGAGCATGCGTGGAGAAGGATGAGGAAGGGAGGGATTGGGAGGGGAGGAGGGAGGGAACTAGAGGGGGGTACAAAGTGAATAAAGTGTAATTAAAAATAAAATAAAATAGAAATAAAAAAAAGAGAAGAGG
The DNA here is from genome assembly GCA_010120015.1 of Rhombomys opimus. Classification (NCBI taxonomy): domain Eukaryota; kingdom Metazoa; phylum Chordata; class Mammalia; order Rodentia; family Muridae; genus Rhombomys; species Rhombomys opimus. Next base: position 141,589 of record REGO01001225.1, read on the forward strand.
GACACGATGATGCTCTTCTTGGAGTTGAGGATGCTTGGAAAGAACAAGGGCCGTATGTACTATGTGCACCCAGGAGCAGGTAGGGGCAGGAGCAGGGAAAGTTGGGGTGGGGTTTGTCGTAGTTAGAGCTCTCATTGCTGTGACAAAACACCCTGACCAAAAGCAACTTCCCAGACTGCGGTCGTCACTGGGGACGCCAGGAGAGAGCGCAGGAGGAGCAGGCACGAGGACGTCAGGACGAGTGCGCAGGAAGAGCAGGAATCTGCAGGCAGGAACTGATGCAGAGGCCCTGGAGGGGTGCTATTTATTGACTTGCTCCCCATGGCTTGCTCAGCCTGTTTTTTTTAAATATTTAGTCATTTTTATTTCTCTCGACTGAAAATTTAATTACCATGATACATAACAGTAACAAACAAACTTACCATCTATGTATCTATGTATCTCTCTATGTATGTATGTATGTATGTATGCATGTATCTATCTATCTATCTATCTATCTATCTATCTATCTATCTATCTATCTATCTATCTATCTTCAGTTTGCAGCCTGATCACAGCTTCCCCTACCTCCTCTCCTCCTGGTCCCACCTTCACACCCCACATCCCCCATCCTCTTATCCTCAGAGAAGAGGAGCCCTGCCCTTTTAGGTACCAACCCACTCTGGTACACCAAGTCGCAGCAGGACTAGTCAGCCCATTCTCTTATAGGACCCAGGACTACCAGCCCAGGGGGAGTATCATCCACGGTAGACTGGGCTCTCCACCATCAACGACTAATTAAGAACTTACAGTCTTGCCTACAGCCCGGTCTTAAGGCAGCATCTTTTCAATTGAGGATCCTACCTCCCAGATGACTTTAGTTTGTGTCAAGTTTACATAAAAAGAGCTAGCACAGGGTCAGAGTCAACGTTCTGGGTCTCCTTGAAGACCCACCTTCACAATACTCACAGGAAGCCTTGTGGGCCTTGCAGAACCCGTGTCTCATTTAGTTCCATAGTTGGCCCCTTGAAGCCTAGTAGCAGGGTTTGCACTGCAAGGTGGGTGTTGTGAAAACTGAGGTTGTGGCCTGCAGGGCCTAGGTTCAGTGAGTGCACAGGTTGCTACTGAGGCAGCTCTGTGAAACAGAGGCAAGGCAGCTCTCTGGGTAGACTGCAGAAAGCAAGTGGGATCTGTTGAGAGGGTGAAGAGGAACAGAGAATAGAAAGGGAAGGAGGAGTGCTCTGAGTATTTGTAGGAGCCTGGATACCTAGAAGGATGAAATGAGGAGAGAGAGAGAGAAGCAGAGAGAGAGGAGTGAAGGGGGAGGGGGAAATGAGGAAGGAGGAGGGGAAGGAGGAAGAGGATGAAGGGAAAGTGGAGGGGGAAGGAGAGTGGGAGGCAGGTCCTTTACCATGGCAGCTATAAGTGCCCTTTAACTGGGACAACTTTATTCTCCTCCATTTCTTTCTCCATTTTCACCTCTGGCGCTACATTTCATGGTCTGTGGACTTGGGGGACAAACCCACCCAACAGCAGGTAACAGGAGAGTGACATTTAGCACATGTTGCCTCGCACCAACCTCTTCTCTAAGTTCCTTTCACACCTGATTTCATTGACCCTCCCATCTCAGTTTACATAGGTGTATATTCAGTGTTTGTGATGGAGGATGTGGAAATACAGCAATTCAAGGTGGACAGGTTGTACGATGAGGGGCTAGAACGCACAGAAGGATTTGCTAACGGAATAGTCCCTGCGTTGGTCACTGTTCCATTGCTGGGAAGAGACACCACGACCACGGCGATTCTTATAAAAGAGAGCATTTAATTGGGACTGGCTAACAGTTTCAGAGGCTGGCTCACTATCGCTGTGGTGGGGAGCATGGTCGCCTGTGGGTGGACGTGGTACTGGAGAAATATCTGGGGGTTCTGCATCTTGATCTAGGCAGAGACAAAGAGACACTGGGCTTGACATAGGCTTTTGAGACCTCAAAGCTTACTTCTGGGCCAGTGACACGCACTTCCTCCAACAAAGCCACACCTCCTAATCCTTCTAATCTTATCAAAGGGTTTCACTCTCTGATGACCAAGCATTCAACTATATGAACCTATGGGGGCCATTTTCATTCAAACCAGCACAGTCCCCATCCTGCCAACTAAGGCCGTGGTGTGAGTTTGTGTGTTTGTGAGTAGGTGTGCATGTGCATGTGCATGGTCACATGTTGGCCTGTATTATCATGTATGTAGGCACATTGTGTTTGAGGGATTGTGATGTGAACACATGCAAGTAGGCTTACTTGTATGTGAGAAGTCAACTGTGTGTTTCAGGTGGGAGGAAAGTGTCTTAGTTCACTGAACAGTTTTCATCAGTGTGACCTTGACACCCCTCCCGAGTGTCCTCTTCACTGTTTGCTTCAGACCTCAGGTTTATCTAGACCAAGGTGGGGTGAGCCACAGCTTGCTTCCGGGATGACGGGGGTTCAGAGGGAGATAGTGATGAGCAGGGCTAGGGCAGCACGATGAGTGCTTCGCCTGTAGCCAAGGATGCCAGTCGTTTTGTCTCTGGGAGGCTGGGTGGAGACCAGGAGTGGGTGTTGGGGGGAGGGCCTGGAGTTTCTTTCTGCAGAGAAGGTATCCTCTTTGTGGGCTTCACGCTCAGGGAAAACACTTTTCTCTGTAGTTGCAGGATGTTGCTGTCTTGGTCTACTTTACCTGCCAGAGAACCTTGGGGTCATATAGGGGCTGTAGTCTGAGAAAGGGGGCAGGGCACAAAAGCCAGAATAGGCCCCAGAAGCTGGACAGTGACCATGCCCCCCCCATTACTGCCGCATCCCCCAGCCCTATCCCAGCCACTCTTGAAATGTTGCTGGGTTTCAGGATGCCCCTGGATGGGCATCTTACATCTGCCCAGGGATGGGATGGTTGAAGATCTACCTTGATGAAGCTGATGAAGCCACTGTAGAGCAGTGTGAGCAGGAAGAGAGCCACAAATGTGCACAGTGTGGGCCACATGCCACTCTCCTCATCCAGGTCTGTGTAGCTGCTGCTTAGCTCATCCATGATGCAGGAGTTCGGGATGGTGTTGACCACACCTGGGGAGGAACTGGTGCTCATGAGAAGCTCTCCATCGCACCCTGCTCTCCTGGTGCTGATCCTGAAGGCACAGCCTCCTCCCCAGCAGCAACATTCTTGTCACACACCCTCCCTCACTGGTACTTAGCATTCCCCTCACAAGCGCCTGCCAACAGCTTTGCCCCACAGAATCCCACCCTCTTGCACCTGCTGGGTCCTAGGATCTCACACCTGGAGTGGTCTGCATGGGATCGGCAGACCTGAACCCAAATCTGGTGTGAATCTACCTAGAAGGAGCAGAAGATGGGTTCCTTCTTAAGAAGACCTAGAAACAGTGGCTAGCCCAGGCAGGCTATCCAGCAGAGGTCTTCCTGGGAACATGTGGCATGAAAAAGCAGAGAATGGGGAGTAAAATTCTAAGAAAAAAAATAGTGTGTATGGTGCACACTTTGGGAAAGAGCATTACCCGGGGGGTCAGAAGGGCCCCTGAGCCTTGGCAGGTAGAGGGAGAGACCAGAAAGCATCCTAGCCATGGTAACCTGATCCTAAGTGTAACAGGAGGATCAGAAGATGTTAGGGATGTTTATGTCATAACTAAATATGTGTATGAAAAACTCCAGCTGGAGACTGAAGTGTGGTCTGAGGCCAGACAAGGCAGTGGCTGATGTGCAGATCTAGGAAAATACCCTTCCATAGAAAGTACGGCCCAACTCAAGGCATGAAAGTCCAAGGCAGGTGGGAGGAGTTAAGGGAACCGCCATGGGTCAGAGGGCTGCTGGGGTGCCCACCCCAAAAGCACTATTTGAATTTATACTCATGCTCAGCCAGTCACTGTGAAGTCTGTGGATGGATTGGCCTAAAGCCACTTCACCACATGAAAGCAGTGAGTATTGAAATCATGTGAGCCTTATAGACCACTGAATCTTAGCATAATCAGAATCACCCAGCAGCCTCCTTTACCCATAGTGTCCAGTTTCAATTACTTATGGTTGGAGAACATGGCATTGAAAAACCCAATTGGCAGCTCACAAGTGCTTGTAACTTTAGCTCCAGCAGATCTGACACTCTCATACCTATATATATTACACATAGACACACACACACACACACACACACACACACACACACACTCACACTGTTGGAGTTATTGAACAAATTTAAGCTTTGTGACCAGTCCTGACTGATATTTTATAATTTGGAGAATATTTTAAACAAGAAATTCTCAGGTTTTAGATCACACAGTTTGAAGCAGTGTGATGGGCTCAGCCCTCCCTTTGCCCAGATGTCCATATTCCTGTCTGTTTGTCAGTCAGGATTGGCTTTGGCCGCAGGTTGACGGCTGAAGTAACCCAGGGCTTGGCAACACTCATGGTTTCAGGCATCTGCAGGAGGCCTTGGGACAGGTCCACTGAGAGAAGAGAGGTCTTTGCTTGTTCATTTCATTTATTTGGCAATCCTTTCTTACTGTAACTACAGAAGTACCACTACAGTGTACTGAGAATGTGGAAAAGCAACTAAATACAGAGGCAGATGAGTTAACCAGACAGTGGACAGGAAGGGCATTCAGCATAGAAAGGTCTCAGGTGGTGGTGGAATCATCAGGCCTCCTCGGAGGGCAGTGGAACTCAGGCAGGGGGTGTTGGAGTCCTAGGATCATAGGAAAAACTCAGATAAGTGAGAAATAGTGGCAGGTGGTTAGGTGAGAGGGCTCTCTAGTAGAAGCAGCTTTGAGAAGACTTGCCGGCAGGGAAGTTTGAGTTCCATTCACACCCTCAAAGATCTGGGACTTCTTACAGCAAGAGAAATTGAACGTTTTCCCAACATTTCATATGCATCTGGTTGAATTCCATGTGCTGTTTTTGACTTGGTTATCAATCATTTTGTATCTTGTAACTGCTGATTACATGCTAGACATTGTATACACGTGAATTGTAGAGTCTGGGATGAAACACAGGTGCATATTTCTCCCTTCCCAGGCATGGAAGGCCTGTTCTTTGGAACTGGGAACTGAGTTGAGTCGGAGCTGGGAGCAGTATAGTTGACTTCTGGCTCTAGGTGCTTTGGGTTAGGGTCAGTCCCTTACATGCAGGCCTCGGAGCTGGTGCAAGACCAGCATTCTGCTACTCCCAAGCTCTGTTCCCAGATGCTGCTTGCTTGGCAGTGTACTATGTGGGAGATTCAGTGGGTGGCTATTAGCTCAGAATTTTGGGCTCTCCTGTGTTCTCATTGCTCTTGCCAGCTAAGGCACTTACTAAAAATTTGGCTGATTTCTTGATGTCCTTTTGATCCATCTACAGATGGCCCACCAATCTACCTATCTGTGCCTAGGGCAGAAAAGAGCAGCCATCTCCTATCACCTGGAAATTTAGTCTACCTGAGCTTTGCTGAGTCCTTGACTCTAGCAGTTTTAAATAAAATTGTGATGTTAAAGTTTACTTGGTATTTTTTTTAACCCATGACCTGAGTGTCTAACCAAATGTTCTTCCATATCTATGTGGAAACAGGATGTTTAAGGGATTGCCTTGACAGCAGAGTGACAGATGGGTGTCAGGCTTCATAAAGGCCAGCGGGGCTTCTGCGGAGAGCTAAGAGATGCCAGTGGACACAAATGAGAACACTGTGATCCTCTGGAATTGGGGTGAGGGAGAAGTGCTGCATGGCACTCAGGCAGATGTACCTACCTCATGACATGTGAAGTATGGATTAGGAGCGGACCCAAAGTGCAGGACAAGGGGAAACAGGAGAGGAGATAGAGAGGCGGGTGTGCAATGTTTTTTTTTCTAATGAGGATGACTGCAGAGCATCTCCAGGCTTCCTGGGCATGCTGTGTGAATGTGAGGAGTGGGTGCTGATGCTGGGTACTCTAGAGCTGAAGAGTGACCTGTAAAAACCTTCAAGGAGCTCCCAAGGGAGGCAACTGAGAGAAAGCCTTAGCATCTTCTGGAGAAACAATGCCACAGGTGAATAAAAGGCTGATCTGGAGGAAGTATGGAACAGGCTCCTTCCTGACTAATGAGGTCACCACACCAGGGAAATAGTTCCAGTCTTCCCCACCTGGCAGGAGCCAGGCTGATGAGAAGCGGTGGAATGGTAGCTTCTTTCCCCGGTCAGCACAGTGCAGCCAGAAACAAGCATGACCCCTGGGGAGACTTTCTTACCGCTGGGGCCCCAAGGTTCTTGAGGCATAAAATAGATCAGGGCCTCAAAACCTGGAGCCAAGGTCATTGCAGTCTCACCCTGTTTTTTGATTTTGTGTCCCTGGACATACGGTGGCACTGCCAGGACCTATGTGGGGAAGTGTGGCTGAATTTGGTCTGGATTTGAAGGTCACACTGAGGACAGGGCTTACCTAAAGTTGATACTCTGTGGGCACACATCTGGACTGGATATGAGGATGCCTGCAGAAGCCCCCATAGCCTGGTTCATCCCTACCACACTCATACTTAAGAGCTCTCAGATGGAGCCTGTCTGGCACTTTCCAACTCCAGCTTATGTCAGGCTTACAGCAGCTCCTGGTCATGGTCCTGTGGGCTCTTCAGCAGATGACAGAAGGAAATAAGGCAGAGGACTCCCTGCCTCCAGGTCTAAGGCATCAAGGAAGCTAGCATCTTTCTGTGGTATGGGATGCTGTGCTTCCTGCAGTAGTAGCCGTTTACTCTCTGCTAGGGGTGATAGGAACTCCTGCTACCATATCCCAGCTGTCTGAGAGAGGAGCATTTTTTGGAGGATCTCTTGACTGACCATCTTCTCTTACATGGTATGAGGTGGCATGCCTTCTTGAATTGGATCTTCAGTATGCAGTTTACTTGAATGGATGCCTGATTAGAGAGTATATTATAATTCCTGAAAATAGCACACTTGAGATGGCATGGCATGGCAAGCCAACGGTGGTGCATTTTTGTTTTGCATGGCTTTGTAGTGTGTGGTAAGATGGGTGATTAAGGCTCAGGGGTCTGCCTGGAGAATTTTGACTGTGTAAAAAAGGAATACACTGGGAAAAAGACACATAGATGCTGCCTTCCACACTGGTCTCTGATTTTGAAAGAAAAGTAGAAAAAAAGAAAGAATATGATGGAGATTTTGGCTTGCTGTTTCTTAAAGCTGACAGGAGATAGAGAAAAGACAGTTTAGATTAGATTTGTGCTGAAGAGCCTTTCCTGAGATCTGAAAACTTGGAACTCATGAAAAAAATCAGAAAGTGAAGAGAGAAAAACATGCCAGATTCTCTCATAGCCTGGAAACATAGGACACTGAAGAGGAACAGAATCAGCATCAGGAAGTGGAGAAGCTGAGAAATAGAACTATTTGTCCTTCCTTGAAACAAAAGGTTGCATTTATCTGAGTTAACTCAAAGGAAATCATTCCATCCATATCTAGCTCCCTCCAAAATGCTATACTAATCAACTTGCTATGTGAGATGTGCCTATTGGTGCGATAGCGCATGACAATTATGGGTGCAACCAACATCTTTCCTATCGGATATAAGCTCTGCTCTCTAGTAGGGGAAAACCTTGTGGCTGGGAGGTCATAGTCTCCAGTAGAGAAGCAACTGTTATTTGTCAAATGGATGCATGGATTTGTAAAACTGGATTGCAACCACTTGCATTTATGTCCATAGAATACTACTGCTTTCAACCTCAATATGGAGGGGAGCTTCATTTCACACTGAGCAGTAGTGGTCATTGGGGAGATGCAGACTTGGCCAACCTGCTGACATAAGTGACTTTCTGTGGAACAGTGGCCCAAGAAAATAAATAAACATCTATATCTTTCTGTCCAGGGTTCAGCAAACACCATGGCAGAAAGGACTGAAAGAGTGTAAGAGCTGTAGGAAGGGTGAAGTTTTATGTAGTTCTTTTTCCTGAATTGAAACAGATAGGCACAGTGTTCCTTTTCTCCAGACAGTACACACCTCTCCTCCCCAAACAGGAGTATTTTTCTACTATAGGCTGTGCTTGCTCAACATTCTTACCCAGTCGTGACTTACCACTAATCTCCAGGCTCTTGCTGGCATTCAGCTTAGTCTGTGAGGCCTCATGTTCCACCACACATGTGTAAGTATCAAGTGAAGGTATTTTCAGGACACTCCAGGTCTGGTATGTGTTGCCCTCAGGCTGGAGGGTGGGGAGTGCAGTGGCAAAGTGTGAAGAATTCATTTTGCTTTGGACCCTCAGCCACATTAGGCGGATGTCTGAGGGGTAGAATCCGGATACCTTACATATGAGCCATGATAGCATCTCAGGATGGGTGGGTGTGGCTAGGAAGTCCACAGAGAGCTTTCCAGGTTGCATGACCCCTGCAAGGACAAGTGTTAAGAGGCTTGTTATCTTGTGGTGTTTGTTCTGGGGGTACTTAGAGACTTGTCGGAGGACGGAGGTTACCTCCTTTCTCGTCTGACTAAAGTGATGGACTAAAGTGATGGCTGTTGGGTGAAGGAGGACATATGAGTAGGTGGGGCCTTGGACAGCCTTGTGGTGGGCTGAGACAGGTTTCATCTGGAGTGCAAGGCTGCCCCTGCTTGGGGCCCAAGGGCTTGGTGAGAGATTCTTCCTTCTCTTTTACTTACTTACAGGACACATGTACTCAATCTGTGGCTGCCCTGAGAGGGAGAGACTGCTTTGGCCTGTCCCACGGAACCCTTAGGTTCTTGGCCTACAAGGTGAGGGAATCCACTTTCCTGTTCTGGGAGCGGCACTGGCTTTGGAGGCCCTAAGAGAGACTTTCTTTCTGTTAGTATGCCTTCCTTAGTCTCTCTGAGGGCGTTTTCTGGTTCTTGTTCTAGCAGAGGGCCAGTTAGCCCTCTTGGAGGTCCTTAGAGGTCACAGGTTTCTCAGTGTTTAAGGACATTCTTCTGGAACTCACATCCGCATTTCCAGGCTTATACAGCTAATAAGCTACTGAGCCATCAATCAACAGTAGTCCCAGGGTCAGCTATAACGTAAGAGTCTCTACCCTTCTTTCCTTCTATCTTTTCTTTCTTATCTCTTTCAATTTATTTACTTATTTATTTTTGGAGACAGGACTTTTCTATATAGGGCTTATTTCCGTTAATTTAGTGTCTTTTGAGTTTATTTACGCAGTAAATGACTGTGGAACAGAGTCTGTTTTTCTTCAGTAGAATGGAGGCTCATGGTACCCTTTCACCCATCTACTGATGGGCCCTTGGGTTGACTACAGCTCTTGGCTACCACGAGGCACCACACAGTGTACTCAGTGAACAGGAGAGTACAGAATGTCTGCCGACTTCCTGTCTCGTGAGGTTGGACTCAGAAGCAGAATTTCTGGACTGAATGGTAGGTTTAATCTTACAGTTCAGAGACTCTTCCTTCGGCTGTGTGGTGGCTGTGTGGCTTGGCACCGCACATGTTCCCACACTGAAGGAGCTCACCAGGCTCTCTTACCAGGCTTAGTCTGGTTTTAACCTGCATTTTTCTGCTGCCTAGTGGTGTCGAACATTTTAGACAGTTCCTCATTTTAAATTGGATGTATGATTTGCAATTATTTCTGTAAATCCACATGCGGTCTCTACTCTGTTATACAGGGAACAGGGCCTGTTCTCAGTGCGCTACCGGCTGACTAGCTACACCGGAACTCAGGCTTGAGAGGATCATAAACTTTGGACTTCTCCAAACAGAACTTTTAGTTAGCACTTTTTTTTGAGGTGGCTGAATAAGGGTGAGTCTTAGGGCTAGCCCTGTCAGGAACTGATACAGTGAGACAACATAGTTAGGGGCGGTGAGGGCAGCACAAGGGGAAGGATTGGTCCTGGAATCTAGGTGTGGTGGTCCCCCACTCCTCTAATGAAATTCTAATGCATCTCACAGAACTTCTGTTGTCTGTCTGGTCATATACCTGCAGAATCCAGAATCCATAAGGAATTTACAGCGTGGCCCAGATACACAGAGCTCAGGTCCTTTGGGCCAGGTAGCTCCCTTGGGCTTGTCCTTTCTCTGCTTAGTGTTAGCTCATTGTTAGCTCAAAAAAGGGGGTAGGTGGGTTTACAGGGTTAGGTGGTGGCATGTTGGCATGTGGATGGGGTCGGGCTTGTAATAGGTACAGAAGTCATTTTAGTAACCCTTTCTACCTAGGATGTACATAGACAGCTCAGAGAAAGACTCATGGAAGGCTTCCTAGAGGAGGAGGTGTAAGGTTGGACAGTCAGTTGGGGTGAGGCACACTGGACTTCTTACCTGCTATGTCCCTTTTGGTAGCTTTGGTGGCTTCTGTGACGTGATCCTTTGCTTGGAGAGGTGTAGTGGCATTCTGGGAGGAGTGAGGATTCTGTGTCCGTGGAGCTAAAGAAGCAATGGACAAAAGGTGAAGGTGAACTATCAGAGCATACTGAGGTGCCCAGGGTAATGGAAAACAGTGAAGGGAGAGGGCCACAGGATGGAAGGGTACTGGCATAGAGGGCGCCATGCTCAGCTATCTCCTTTGTTCACCCAGCTGCCTCCTTGCACTCTTAGTACAGAATTCTCAAGGCACAGATATAAATGTTGGATTGATGAGGCAGCTGAGAGGAGGAAAGAGAAGGGATGGATGAGGAAGAGTGAGGAAGAGAAGGGCCAAGGGAGGAGCTCTGAGCATAGGTAGGGGTTTGGTTCAGTCAGTCTTTGCTGTTAGATGTGGGAGTGGGAAGCCCACGATTCCATTCTGCGTGGTCCAGGGACACTCACCAGAAAAACTGAAAGACTCTTCAGCTTTGGTTACATTTTTGAGTTTTGCAGTGCAATTATAGGTGTGGTCCAGTTCTGGGGTCCCCACAGAGATCAGGTGTACCATCACATATTTGTCTGGTGCATTTTGTACAGAGATAATTTCATTCTTATATTGTGCTTTTGTATACCAGTTGATTTCCAACTTCTCTCTTGCAATTACCAAACAGATCAGGTACACATGCCTCTGAGTCTCTGAGTCTTTGCACTGTGTGTGGATGGATAGTTGAGGTTTTTCGGAAGGATCTGCAAGACACATAATCAAGTTCTGAGGACATGGGACTTGGACAAAGGTGAGGCCTAGACAGTATCACTCTTCTCACCAAATTTGTAAAAATGACTCATAGTCCCAGGCAGGCCAGGGAGAAGGGTTTTGAAGCCCTATGGACAGTCTCAGGAGCTCCTATCTCTCTGTCACCATCATCTTTTCTGAACAATCCTCAGGCTTTTGGGGAAGAGACCCACATCCTGCTCTTGTAAACACCAGTGACCCCGGTCCTTCATGGGTATAATTCTTCTGTGATTCTGACAGGGACAATCTGCCTTCTACGTCTTCATAGCCATAGTCAAGCAGTCTGGAACACCTGAGCAGAGCCTTCCCAAGCTATGCTCAGGTTCTGGGATGTCAGGTATTTTCGGGGTCCCACTCTACAGTATTCCAGAGATGAGTGAAGGATAATGGGTGCAGACATGACCTCTCACTGATTTGCTTGCTGAAGTTGTAAGCACGGAGTACCGACATCCACTGTGGGGATGACAGGGCTCATCACCCAACTCCAAACTCACTTGTGTGATTGTGACCTGAGCACCCCACCTCCCACACCAGCGTCAGTGTTAGTTTCCTTTGGCTGCTGGTGCAAAGTGCAACATGTAACAGCTTGAGCAACAGAACTCTGTTCTTTCCCAGGTCTAGTGGTCAGGAGTCTGGGCTACAGCAAGCTGGTGTCCTCTGCTGCAGAGAGAATCTGCCACAGACTTCTGGCTCTGAGGCCATGGCAAGTGGAATCTAGTTGAGATGAGCTCATGCTTGGATTGGGGTGGGCAGCAGTATTGGGTTCTTGAAACATGGCAGTAGGTACAGACATGGGGGAAAGCTGTGAAAGTGAAACAGTGACTGGGGTGTTGTTGCCAGGAGACAAGGGGTAGTCAACCGCCATGGACTCAGAGCTGGAAGTTTGTGGCACAGAGGACACCAGCTTGCTGTAGCCCAGACTCCTGGCCACTAGACCTGGGAAAGAACAGAGTTCTGTTGCTCAAGCTGTTACATGTTGCACTTTGCACCAGCAGCCAAAGGAAACTAACACTGACGCTGGTGTGGGAGGTGGGGTGCTCAGGTCACAATGGCTAAGATAAATTTGGAATTTGGTGGTGGGCCCTGGCATCTCTACAATGGTTTTTCAATAGGTTCTTGCTGCTCTCTGTACTCTGCAGCTGCCCACTAGAATCCCAACTAAGGGTCCATCACCGAGCTGGTACCTCAGATGCTTAATACTTAAATATTAAACAGTTGATATTTAACCTGAACTATGCTCTTTAGGACCTTGGCATCTACACAGTTCCATCCCACAACCTGCTGTTCCTGCTCACGTCCTGCTGCCAGGTCTTCCTCTTGCCATAGGCAGCTAGCCAGCACTTCCTGTGTCTGTGGGCTTCTCTAGCTGCCCACACCATGAGCAAGGGGGCAGCCTGCACTGCCTGAGCTGAAGCCCACGACCACGTCCCTCTCCTTTCCATTCTTGCTCTGAGAGCAGACCTGTATCTGTCTTTTTCTAGTGACTACAGAGCCTTTATCCTATTTCTTTATATTTTTCCAGCAGTTGCCGTAAACAGAGAGTTTGAGTCTCCAAGTTATTGACTAACCCCTAGGGCCTGGCATGTTGCAGGAGGGGTAAAATGTCTTAGAGATCTCAGCTAACTTCCCCAAGGCACACTTCACATACCACAGAGGTTTAGGATAAGACCCAAAGTACTATGCTGGTTGGAAGCAACACCAGCTCAAGATGGCAGGCTGTGGTACAGAGCAGAAACCCAGGGCTGAAAGCTAGTTTCCAGATTCTGAAGGCTTTTGGGAGATCAGGCCTGGAATTTTCTTTTCCCTGCTTCCTTTCTACCATCAGGGTGGATAAGCCAAGGTTCTACCATTGACTGCTGTGTTGTGCTTTGCTGTCAGAGCTCTCTCTCTCTCTCTCTCTCTCTCTCTCTCTCTCTCTCCCTCCCTTTCTCTCTCTCCCTTTTGCCTTCTCCCCCTTTCTCCCTTTTTCTGAAGCCCCATCAGACTGCTCCATTACCAGTTCCCAAATTCTCTTCAGAGAGTTTGGCATATCTCCTTGGCATGTCAACAGTGCAGAAAAGGTTTGAAATAAAATCAAATTCTTTCACAATAAAGTGGGTTCACACAATAAAGTATTTATTTACAAGCGACATTTGTGTACAGCACAGTTATCTGTAGGTCAGACACTGCTTCAGGTTGCACAAATTGACAAAGTCTTTGACTAGTCTAGAAAGAAGCCCATCCCAGAGCTCAAAGCTGGAGGGCAACACAGGGAAGATGGAGGAATAAGTTTACTAGTCATGCAGGCAGCTCATCCCACCCAGAGGCAGTGTTCCTGGGGGAGGGTTTCTTGCTCTCTGATGTCCTTCCTTGCTGTGATTCACTTCACCTGCAGGCGACAGAGACAGTATGAATTGCTGTCTACTTTTAGGGAGTAGAGGTAGGGACAGTGAAAAATGGCATTCCCTGCCCTGTGTCCTCAGCCCCACAACCACAGTACCTTGAACAGGGTGACAGTGGTGCTGTAGAAGAGGCTCAGGAGGAAGAGCACGATGAAAGTGGAGGCAGTGGTCCATAGGTTCTCAAAGCCTTCCTCCTCGGCATTCACCTCCCCCTCTGTGAAGGGACATACAGAGGGAGGGTCAAGCCAAGCCTTGGGGTGACTGAGCATCTGCCTGAGGGTTGGAAGTGTCCTGCTCTTTTCGGAGAGTCTCAGCCAGTATTGACTGGTCCTCCTGACAGCTCAAGCTAGACAGAGGCATAACACAGGTCAGGCTGGAGGAGGCACCAACTTGGGGTCTTGCCCTAGGACCCCTGGGGATGCAGAGCAAGCAAGACAGGTGCAACACACGGATGCGGGATGAAGGCAGAATCAGGAGCCCTGGTATGATGGTGTGGGTGTGTTCTGGACTTTCTCTGAGCAGGTGGCATCATCAGGGCCATTTAGACTGTGATTTAGAGTAGGGTTCCCTGTCTTTTGGGCTTTGGTAATCCCAAAAGAGCAGAAGGTACCTGAGGCACCTACTACCTTCCTGAAGGATGTTGGCATCTCATGCCTCTCTTTGAGCAGAGTTTCTGTGTGTGGCTTGTCTTATTCCTACCAGAAATGTTGAGTCTTGGTATCAAGAAATAGACAGACATCCAAGAAAGGCAGTGAGACCAGGGCATTTATGATGATGATCCCTTGGGGTTATCTAAAGCCCAGGCCCCAAATTGATAAGACTATGAAGAATGTCCAGGATGTGGGCCCACGGAGGCAAAGGTGAGTCCTTACAGGGGCTCCTTGCTGGGGTGGGGGACTCAGCTTTTTCTGAACAATTGCATTATGTCTTCTGCATTCTGGCCTGGGGACCAGGGTGAGTATGATGGCATCTCACATTGATATCCTGAGGTGTTTTGTTAATGGGGACATAGCCAGGGGCAGCTTTCTGTCAATCGGTGGTTAGTTGGGGTATTGGGAGAGAAAGGCACAATTTGTTCCTGGGGCTCTCTCTCCTAAGTATAGGCTGGGCTCCCTGAGAAGCATGAGTCTAAGATGCTGAGAAGACCCAGCCTAAGGTGGACTCTCTGGGCCTTGAACCCTGGAGATTATGGCTCTGGTGACAGTCCAGGTGTATCTGTGTGTCATGCCTGTCCACATGTTAGCATGTACATGTCAAGATGTTTCTGTACATGTGAGTGTATGAATGTTTTTGTGCCTATGTGGCTATGTTGTCTATATTTGCCTATATTCTGTTTATGCGTACACACGGCCATGTGTGTTGGCCATCTGTTTCTGGTTGTGGCTGTGTGTCTACATTTGTTTTTCTCTGAAGGTGTCCATGTATGAATGTATGAATGAGCTCATGTGCATGCATGTGTTCCTGAGGGTGAGGGTGGTTCTGTGTGTATCTTTGTCTGTGTGTCCAAAATTACACATCTGTACATATGCTCCTATATCTGTGTCTGCCTGTCTGTGTGTGTCTGTGCATGTGCCTGAACGGTGCCTGCAGCAGGGTAGCCAACCTTCCAGCCATATATCCAGAAATAGCTGGAGAAATGGCGTGCTTTACACTCCGTCTGTGGTAAGCTTTCTCGGGCTCACACAGAAGGAGGCACCTGGCAGAGGAAGGGTGGAGGTGCAGGCAAGGCTGCAGGGTGTGCACAGGGCAAGCACAACACAGCTGTTGCCCCAGCAGGCAAAAGCATTGCAGAATCAAAACCAGCGACTTTTGAATGGGTTTTTTTATTTCTAATTTTCATAAAATGCAGCATCTCCCTCTGACACTGTTAGTTTGCATTCACAGAGCAAGTGGACCCCCAGAGCCTGCCTGGTTGAGGATTAGCATGGTCAGTAGCAGGTGATGCCAGTGTCAGACATGATCAGGGAGACATTGTACAGTGTGGGTTTACCAGTGGATTTGTCCACGGTCCTCTCAGTAACCGTGTGTGGCAAGGCCTCGTGGACTACAACACAGGTGTAGGTCTCTCCGGAATTCCATTCCTCCTCTGCCACAGTCAGCGTGCTGTAGGCGAAGTAGAGGCCTTGGGCCTGGGGCTCTGGCATCGGGGCACTGGTCACATACTTGTCTGAGGGCAAGGGTTGCCCCCTCTGAAGCCACTGAACAAGGACGTCTGCAGGAGAGAAGCCCTTCACCAGGCAGGTGACTGTGGCTGACTCCCTCAGGATCAGTTGCTCACGGGCTGGCGGCAGCATGTACACAGCAGGTGGACGATTCATTTCTGTGAGCAGAGATAGTGGTGAGGACAGGGGTTGAAGGGGACCTGTCTTCCTCGGCAAGGGAGAAGAAGGGAAGGGGGTATACCTACCATTGGGTTTTGAGATGGTTTTCTTCTGTGGTGAAGGCAGGTCCCTGTGGGTCACAGTGCACACGAACTCCTTTCTGTTATTCCAGTCTTCCGCACAAACATAAGCCACACCCTCGGCACTGAAGGTCCCATTGGTGTGGCTTTCAATGAGTTTCATGTTGGTTTCTAGTGCCTCACCACTTTGGGAAGACCAGGAGATATTCAGGGTGTCATATGTTGCCAGGTTTGTGACCAGGCAGGTCAGCTTGGCAGACTTGTTGATGAAGGTGTGAGCAAAGGAGGGGGGAATGGTGAAGGCTAGGATGTCTGTGGATGGACCTGCAGTCAAGAGAACACCGTGTCAGCCATGACAGGTCTAGTCGTGAGGTCAGAGAAAAGTTTAGTCTCCAACCCCCAAATTTTTGGAGCCTATGATGTCCTGCTTAAGGGAAGATGCTGGTCCTCCAGCCGGCTCTCACTCCCTGCTGCTAATCCCTCATCCCTGCCCTTGGCCACTCTGGGAAGCCAAGGCTCAAGGAGCAAAGGGCCACATCAGGGTGGCATTGGTCATACTTGTAGGAGGGCTGCCCTAATCTGGGAGGGCTAGGTGTTGGGCTTGGCACAGGCCACTCACTGGCAGCGCATGAGGAGGACACATTCTTCCAGAAGATGAGACCCCTGTGGTCCACACGGCAGGTGTACACGCTTAGGTTCAGCCAGTCACTTTCAGTGATGGTCAGTGAGCTTACAACCTTGTAGGTCCGCAGTTTGGATCCTTTGTCCTCGGCAGTCACCGGCTCTGTGGTGAAGCCAGACTTCACAGGCTTCCCGTCCTGTAGCCAGGACACTGTGATTTCTTTGGGACTGAAGTTGGTGGCCTCGCAGTAGAGTCTGGACCTGCGTGGTGCAGGGCCTGAGAAGGCCTCACGCGGTGGAACGAACACGCTCACATTGGGGCTCAGCTCTGTGCCAGCTGGAGGGGAAGGACAAAAGTGAGCTCAGCTCCGCCCAAGCCCCAGCCCACTGCTCCCTCTAGGCCAGGCCCAGGCCTCTGCCCCCACTGGGAGGGTTGGTTCTTACCTGGAATGGGCACACGCAGATCTTTGTTATTGTTGCCATGGAGGACCTTGCATACCAGGTACTCATCTGAACCCTCAAGGACATTCTTCCGAGACAGGAGCACCTGCGAGGTGGCTGCGTACTTGTTCCCTGTCCTCAGTGTTGGGAAGGTTCTGACACCCTGGCTGATATCAGAGTTGTTCTGGTACTTCCAGGAGAAGGAAATGGAGTCGGGCAAGAAGTCCCGGGCCAGGCAGCCCATGGCCACCAAATTCTCATCAGACAGGGGGCTCTCGCAGGAGACGAGGGGGAAGACAGATGGGGAGGACGAACTCTCTGAGGATCAGAGAGGGATAAAAGAGAAATGGAGGAGTAAGAATCTGTCTTCCGATCTCCTGCCAATCAGGCCGTTTCTTTATACTCTCCTGCCTCTGAGGCTGTTGGTCTTAGGACAGGCGGCTAGATATGGTAGTCGGCGAACCTGGCCTTCAGGACAGAGCTGCTGCAGAGCCACCTTCTAGCCCAGTAACATGGCTTTGGAAGCTTCACATACAGGGACAGATGTCTGTTAGAGTAGTTGGATATGGCCCTTCAGCCATCACCCAGCCAGCTCCAGGGGCACTGACACCTGCTCTCAGGAACATGCCTAGATCCTGGCTTCTCATGTAGGCTTGGGCCTGACCTGCTCTGCTTCCCTCTGAGACACTGGCTGAGGGAAACGTTCTCATTCCAAAGCAAAAGGAGTGTGTCGGGAGGTGGTGGTGGTAAGGGAGGGGCCCAGGCTTCAAATCATTTACATCAGCACACACAGCTTGAGTGTACACACCAGACAGGGCATGTAGGGTAAGAGAAAGGTGGGCTGTGATGGGGGAACTCTTATGGAATCATCTTGAAACTCCACCTTAGCACATGCTCTGCCCAGAACAAGGTCCTAACCTAGCTGGTCCAGGCCTGGTGAAATTCATTCAGTTCAGCCTATCTCTGCTCTGCGCAGTCCATCTCAGATCTGCCCGTCTCAAGCTAGTTAAATTGTTTCACATACAGTTCATGCCAGTTTTAGCCAAGCTCACCCCATGCTAGCTTAGCTAAACTAATCTGAGCCCAGCTCAGTTCAGGCTAGTTCACACCATCACAGTTTAGCCTAGTCTAGTTAAACTGATCTAGGCCTCAGTAAATCTAGTTCATTCCAGCCCAGATTAGCACAGCCCA
Source organism: Rhombomys opimus (assembly GCA_010120015.1). Lineage (NCBI taxonomy): Eukaryota > Metazoa > Chordata > Mammalia > Rodentia > Muridae > Rhombomys > Rhombomys opimus. Next base: position 159,678 of record REGO01001225.1, read on the forward strand.
GGCCAGCTCAGCTAGCCTAGCTCAGCCCAGGTTAGCTCATCTCATCCAAGTTCAAGTGCTCTAGGTCACCATAGTTCAGCCCATCTCATCTAAACCCCACTAATCCCTATTTATCCCAGCTCTTTAACCTAACTCATCCCAACTGAGGTAGGTCAGTCTAAGCTCAGTCAGCTCACCCCAGCTCACCCCAGCTGTATTCACTGCAGCTCAACTCATGTTATCCCAGGATACCTCAGCCCACTTCACGGTAGCTCATCCTAGCCCAGCTCAGCCCAGCTCATCTGAGTCCAGTTCATATCAGTTTAGTCCTGTTTGGCTCAGCTGAACATAGCTCAGCCTAGCATATCCCAACGCAACTAGACCAATTAAGCCAGGCCCATCCCAGCCAACCTCATCCTATGCCATCCCACCCCATCTGAGCTCATCCTAGCTCAGTCCAGTTTACAACACACCAGCTCATGGCAGTCCAGCTCACCAGCGTATCCATCC
>REGO01001226.1:3676-36512 GCA_010120015.1 Rhombomys opimus
AATAATAATAAAATTTAAAAAAACTGTAAAGCAAAAAAAAAAAAAAACAACAACAAAAAACCCTTTATGACGGAATAATTTCCTACTGTTCAGATTTTACCCATTTTATTTGCTTTTAGTCATATCTTAGGTCTGGTTCATCTCTCCTCATGCTTTGAAGTCCTCTCCCGCTGATTGATCTCTGCTCTCCTACTGCTTCTACTCACTTCCTTCTCCTCCCCTCTGGACCAGGATATCCAACCCTATTCTGTCCATTACACAGCATTGACTGGTTGTTTTATTGACAATACAGAGAACAAATGGTGGCATGTTTACACAAACTTGAGACACGTGATGCTTAGTATGAGCATCACAATACAATGTCTGGAGTGAAATCAGATGGTGGGGTAGAGAAATCAGCATTTGAATGAATAAGGGAAAATTGCATAGATTCCACAAGAACATTATACCAACATTTGTATGCTTTCATATCATCTGCAAACAAAGATATTTTGACTTCTCCTTTTTCAATTTGTATCCAGTTGATTTCTTTGAATTTTCTTATTGTCTAGCTAAAATTTCAAGCACTATATTGAATAGGTGTGGGGAGAAAGGACAATATTTTATTCCTGCTTTTAGTGGAAATGCTTTGAGTTTCTCCCCACCTAAGAGGATGTTGAATACGGGCTTTCTGAAAACTGCCTTTACTATCTTTAGGTGTGTTCTTCCTAACTCTAATCAAATTGGGATATTTATTGTGGAGGAGTTTTGGATTTTTGTCAACTTATTTTTATCATCAGAGGATGAACATATGGGTTTTGTAAATTTTATCTGTTTATTTCAGTTTATTTATATGGTGGATTATCTTGATTGATTTTTCTATGATGAGTAATCTCTGCATCTCTGAAATAAAACTTACTTGATTGTGGTGGATGACCTTGATGGTGTATTCTTGGGTTCAGATTCCAAGTATTTTATTGAGTATTTTTACATCTGTGTTCATAAGGAAAACTGGTCTGTAATTCCCCATTTTTGAGTTTTTTATGTGGTTTGGGGATCAGGGTAACTGTGTCCTCATAAGATGAACTTGGTAATATTCTTTCTGATTTTATTTTGTGGAATAATTTGAGGAGTACTAGCAAGGAGGACTTAAGAGAGGATGCTTAAATCTCAGTCAGAAGGATAAATAGAATAGACAGCAGAAGAGTTTGGAGTGAGGAAACCCAGTAAGAGGGGGAGCACAGAGAATAACGAGGGTTGGCGTCAAACTGGGGAGAAAAGGAGCAGGAGGCTAAGAGGCCTTCCGGAGAGAAAGGAAAACCTGGATGGAGTCAACTTTGTGACAAGCTGGAGATCTATGATAGCAAAGGCTCCTGGGAGGATATGAGAGTGACTCTAGCTAAGATTCCTAGTAAGAGGGGTCCTAGACACAGAACAGGCCACCTTCTAACTAGACAAAACACTTAGCTGAATGTGGGAAACACCAACACACCCAGAAAATTTCCACCCAAAATTTACCCTGCCTATAAGATGTGCAGGGACAAAAGTAAAGCAGAGATTGACAGAATGTCCAACCAATAACTGGCCCAACATGAGGTATATCCCATGGGAGACAGAAATCCCCTGACACAATTAACAAAATTCTGCGATGTTTGCAGACAGGAGCTTAGCACTGCTATTCTCTGTGTGGCTCTACCCAGCACCTGCTGTAAACAGATGCAGAGACCCACAAATAAACATTGGATGGAGTGCAGAGCATCTTGTGGAAGAGTAGGGGACAGGACCTCCACAAGAAGACCAACAGAGCCAACTAACCAGGTCCTGTGGAGAATGAAGGACTAAGGACCTTGCATGGACTGGAACTTTAACTCCTACACAGATGTAGTCAAAGGAAGGCTCACTCCTCATATGGGTCCTAGTAAAGGGAGTGGGGGCTGACAATGACATGGACTCTGTGGCCTGCTTTTCGACCACTTTCCCCTGTCAGGGTTACCTTTCTAGACCACAGGGGAACAGGATGTGTTTAGTCTAGATGCAAATTGGTGCTGGTGTTGGTGGATAGGAGGCTCCTGTTTTCTGAGGAGGAGTTAGGGTAAACAGGGAGGGAGGTGGGACAAGCTGGAGACAATGAAGGGGGCTATAGCTGGGATGTAAAGTTAAGAAAGTAAAATAAATGAAAATTAAAATAAAATACAGAGAGACCGTTCCTGTGGAGGTCATAAGCGCTAAGTGAGCATCTACCATGGTTGTTTTTCTGAATGCGCATGGCATCAGACTGCTTTGCAATCCTTATATTTATCTTCATAAATAGGCACTGTTATTAGCATTCATGCAAGGGGCTTATTTTGTCTGTAGAGAGTGGCTAAAGCAGACGCTCACAACTCGTCAAAGTGTTGAGAATAAGTGACTGTGGAGTGCTCATTCCTAAATGAGATGACTCCCTCCCCACAAATCAGGGACTTCAAGGAAGAAGAGACAGAATGAACATAATGACCAGTATTGTGAAGGAGTGCTCTGACACAGTGCCTTTTGGGAATGACATGGTCCTTGCACTCATGAACAAACTGCCACTATTGGCTACTTGCACCAAACTTGAGCGATCAAGACCTCCTCATGCAAGGGGAACTGGCCCATGTGAGCCTTACCCTTCACTGAATGTTTCTGGATTACCTCACTCAGAATGATCTTTCCTAGTTACATCCATTTGCCTGAAATTTTCATGATTTCCCTGTTTTTAATTGCTGAGTAGTATTCCATTATGTAAAGTTTCCACTATATATATATATATATATATGTCCATTACTAATTGGAGGGACATCTAGTTAGTTTTTAGATAATGGTTATTATAAATAAAGCTGCTATGAACACAGGTAGCAAATGTCCTTCATGAATGGTGGAACATGTTTCAGATATATGTTTAGAAGTGGTATAGCTGGATCTTGAGGAAGCAGTGTTACTAATTTTCCAAAAAAGCACCAGATTGATTTATAAATAGTTTACACAAGTTTACATTCCTACCAACATTATAGAAAGGTTCCATTGTTCCCCCACATCGCTCCAGCATGTGTTGCATTTTTATGTAAATATTTTTCATACAAAAAGATATGAGATATTGAACCTATAACTTTGTACTCTGCTCTGCAAACTTTCATTACTTTTTCAGGAAAACCCCTTTCAGTCAGAAGGGGAAGTGTGCAGGGCCAGGGCTGTGAGTGGTACAGAAAGCTGGTAAGAACCTCAAGGAGGTTTGTGTTGGAGACCAAAGTACTCTGGGAGAATAGCTGTTCCTGCTGACAGTAATAAACTGACAGGTCTTCATTGTGCACACTGCTGATGGAGACAGTGAAATCTGTCTCAGATCCACTGCCTGTGAAACGATCAGGGACCCCAGTGTGCTGAGTGGATGCATAGTAGATCAGCCTCTTAGGGGATTGCCCTGGTAACTGCTGGTACAAGGACATGTAGGTATTTCAAAAGACTCTGACTGAACCTGCAGCTGATGGTGAAATTCTCTCCTGTTGACACAGCCAGGGAGGATGGAGACTGAGTCACCACGTTGCCCCCACTGCTACCTGCAGAAAATGAGTAGATATTTAACGTGCATATATTCACGAACAGAGAAAATTATATGACTTGAAATTTGCTATTTAATCCCTGAACTCAGGATCAGAGGAAAGCTGTACTTTGTGTTTTTGAGGCTGGACTGGTCAACAATGTGAGTCCAGGACAGTCAGGGGTCAGTTACAGAGAGAAACCCTGTCTTGAAAAATCAACAAAGAGAAGGAGAAAGTAAGATAAAAGAGAGAGAAATTAGTGATTTAAATGTCCTTATCACATTGTCAGGTAAATTTTATTTGAGAAATGCTACACCCTGGTATACATTGTAAACTTCTGTCATACAAAGATGTGACTATGAAATGATAATAACACTTTTAGACTTCTCACCAGACACCCAGAGCAGTAGCAACATGAGGACCTGACTATGTGAGTCAATTTTGCTTCCCCTGGCTGTCTGATGTTGCTCAGTTCACAGGCAAAAAGTATGGTTTATAAATTCTGAGCAGCCAGGTGGTGCTGGAGAAGCCCATGCAAAGCTGTCAGCAAATACAAAAGCACATGGCTGGGCAGTGTGGGTGAGAGCGGATGGAGACAATAAACAGCTAAATATACTATCACAGAGAGCATGAGTATCACTTAAAGTGAACAGTTAGCAACTCTCAAGCAGAAATGTACTAGTTTCTCTAAAAATAGCTTTGGGTTAAATCCAAGACATTTTTTAAGCAGTTGACTTTTGCAGAAAACTTCAGAAAGTTATCTCATATTGATAGGCCTAGGGAAGTGATGTGTTCAAGAAATCACAACAACAACAAAAGAAACAGTATAGGAAAACATACAAAAAAGAAAGTAAGGGCAGAGGTGAGAAAAGAGGAAATGCAAAAAAAGAGGAAACAGGGGCAAATTTTTTTCATTGTTTGCCATCTGCAACACCACTCATACTGAGGACAATGAACAGTGGCTCAGACATGTGGGCTTCTGTTTCCAGGCTACACATGGGGCACAGATAAAAAGAGAAGCCAAGTTATGCCTTCATTTTCATTGAATTTTAAGAAGTCTCTAATTTTTATTTTCTTACCTGAAAAGGAAGAAATTAGGGTAGATGCTCAATCCTCATTCAGAAGGACAAATGCTATAGATATTGGAAGCAGAAGAAGGCAGGGAACAAGACAGGGGACTATCACAGAGGGCCTCTGAAAAACTCTACTGATTGACATATCATATCAGAGGCTGAGACCCATAGCCCAACTTTGAGCAGAGTGTAGGGAATCTTATGAAAGACAAGGAAGACAAAAAGACCTGAAGGGAACAGGAGCTGGACAAAGAGACTAACAGAGCGATAAAAACTGAGCCCTGGGGGGCCCTAAAGAGAGTGGTACCTCAACCAACTACAATGCATACAGGGGACTAAAACCCTGGCTCAGATGTAGCTCATAGACTTGGTCTCCAAATGGAGTCCATAGTAAAGGGAGTAGGGACTTTCTCTGGCATCAAATCAGTACCAGGATGTCTGATTACTTCCCCCTTGGGGGTGCAGCCTTGTCAGTCCACAGAGGAAGACACTATGACTGGTCCTTATGAGACCTGATAGGCTAGGGTCAGAGAGAAGGGGAGCAGGACCTCTCCTATCAGTGGATTAGGGGAGGAGCATAGGGGGAAAAGAGGGAGGTAGGGTAGGATTGAGAGGAGACAAGGGCGGGGGCTACAAATTGAATAAATTGTAATAAATGATAAAATTTCAAAAGGCAAAAAGGGAAAAGGAAGGGAATCAGGAGCAGAGAACCCAGCCTTTCCCAAAAATGTTCAAATTTTCTCTTTAGTGGAGGGAACTGTTAGAGACCAGATTAGGTCTTTTCTCTCTATGGTGATGCCTTTGTTGGTTACGGTTATTTTTTATTCCCTGGTAAGTGACTTCAGTGGTGGACAATTGGACCTTGGCAGGTGAATCCCGATAGCCCCTGCTGGATGAAAAATTTAGAAGAGCAGAGAGGTATTAGTTTGACTACCTTGTAAGGATGGGCCATAGAGGAAAAGGTCATCTTCTTACTGTATAAGGAGAGATAAGAGATAAGAGGCTAAAGCCTGGACAAACAGGTGTGGGCTGTCTCCAAATCCCTGGGATAGGACAGTCCAATAAGCTAGGTAGAGAAAAGTGTCTCTGAGTCAGTGTGGTTGAAAGCAAAGATATTTTGTGACTGAGAGTCCAAGGGGATAGAGAAGAATGCATTCTTGAGATCCAGAACAGAGAAATGGGAGACCCCTGAGGGGATAGTGGAAAGGAGAGTATAAAGGTTAGCTACAACAAGGTGGAGGGGGACAAATGCAGAATTGAGAGGCCAGAGGTCTTGAACCATGCAATAGGTTCCACTGGGTTTGACGTTAAAAGGAGAGTAGATGGGTCAAATAATTTTTTTCTTGCATTGTCAGTGATATTAGGCATAAATCCAATGAGAGTCTGGAGAGGAGAGGAAGTACGTACTGAGCCTGGATGACATACCTGGTAGGGTCCTGTAGCTGAATGAATACAGGAGAATGGTGCCTAGCAATGGAGGCTTTTTGAGCATCTCAGACTTAGTGGTCCATTTGAGAGGCTGGTAAAGGAAGTGACTTGTCAGAAGTGGTATGTATATTAGCTAGGAAAAGGAAGAGTTTGAGGAGCTGGACGTCAGGTGAAATGGAGGAGTAAAGAAAGCAGAGGCTTCCACTTTGGCTAAAAGGTCCCTTCCCAGTAGGAGAACTGGACAAGTTGGTATCACTAAAAAGGAATGAGTTAAGGAAACACCCCTGAAAATTCAATGGGGGTGGTAGAGGCTGGCAAGGCCATCCCTGTACCCCAACAACAGAGGAACTAGAAGTCGAGGTTGGTCCTCAATTCTCAGTCAGGCCTGAGTAAGCAATATCCACAAGGAAGGACACCGCTCCCTGTTATTCAAGGCAGTGGTTGGGTCAAGGGAACCCAGACACATTCACTAAGTGGTAGTCAGGCATAGGATATCAACAGGAGGTTGATCTGGGAGTGATGCCCACATATCATAGGAGAAATGGTGGCAATCAACACCCCAATGTTCCCCTTGGTGGCATTTTGGACATGGCCAGTAGCTTATAGGGGTTACAGAAAACATGGTCTGTGAAACCTTCTTGACCATATTTAAAAGAGAGGCCCTGTGGTCCTTTTGCCTTAGACAATCAACTCTGGATAGTCATTGAGGCCATTTGGATGGCCTTAACCATCAGTTGGTATTTTTGCATGTGGGCTTTCTCATCAATCCTGTGGTACATGCTCTTCCAAGGCCAGGTCTAAGATTCTGTCAGAGATCCTCTCTCTAAGCTCTTAAACATAGTCCTGATGTTGGGGTAACTCTTGGAGAAAAAAAATAGGTCATCAGAAGATGCCTATTCCTGTAATCACAGATTCTAGATTAGTATGCTTTAAGAGGGCCTTTGTAAGGTGCTCTAGGAATTGAGACATGTTTTCATTTATTTTCCTAAATGTCCGCCTGGAGGTCTTCATATTTAACCATGACAATACCTTGCATGTGACCCTATTAGAAACTGAGAAAAGAATCCAGACACACTCTGCCACTGTATCAGGACATATTTAATGTTCTAGTCTTTTCTATGGTGGTTTATCTGTTTTAAAGTGTGAACTAAAAGTGTGGGTTATATGTTAACTCATTTCATATATTGCTTTCTTTATCAGTTTTGTTTATCATAGGTTTATATTCCAGTTTGCTTTGACCCCGATCTCTTTGTAGATTTACATCTGTCCTTTGGCTCTCAGAATGTGTATGTAATTACTAGTTGCTGTGTTTCTTGAGAAAACAAACAATTGGGTACAATTTTTTAGCCTTGTCCAACAGTATGTGCATTTGTATTTCTGAGTTGGGCACACAAAGATCATTAAGAAATAATTTCTAATAATTTTAATTTCTATAATTTGGTGGAGTCTTGATTAACTAAGTTGTTATTTGTTTGTTTCTTTTTTCCCTTACTCCTCAACTATATGGAGTTTTCTGTCTTGCGGGGTTGGACAAGATACTAATATATTGTTTCTTGCTAACATTGTCCATCTAGTCCTCTCATGACATCAACATTTTTCTGTGCTCTCACAATTCAGACACCACTTCTTTTTTCTATACGTATAGTATTCTTTATTATGTTCTGAAGTGCTCTCTTCATGGTCATGGTCATTTCCTAACTTTGTGATTTTTCTGGTAATATCCTAATTATTTCCTCAACTGAAACTTGAATTTTTCTGGGTAGAGGTAACTTATTTGGCAATTACCTATCAGGATCTACCATCAGGCACTATGAAAAATGGAAAAAGGAAAAAGGAAGGTAGGAAGGAAGGAAGGAAGGAATAAAGGAAAGAAGGAAGGAAAAGGAAAAACACTCTATTATCTAGGAAAAGCAAGATGTGCATTCTTTCCTAGAGCCTAAAATTGAAAAAAAATATTTCCATCATCACTATGTTGGATTTTGGGATTTTAACACTGTAAAAAGATAAGTCTCTTAATTTCAAGCATCAGAGTTTGTAGTAATATGATACAAATACAAAGATAATATTTAGTCCTTTTTGGTATCTTCTTATAAAGGTTTTTCATACCAAAAGATATCAGTATGATTGGATCCATAATTTTGTAAGGGGCTGTGCAAACTTTTTAATCATGTTTACAGGCACAGCTGCTATCATGTTGAAGGGGGAAGTGTGCAGGGCCTGGGCTGTGTGTGCTGCAGGCAGCTGGTGAGAATCTCAAGGAGGTTTGTGTTGGAGGCTGAAGCACTGTAGGAGGAGTACTGTAAGTCTGCAGACAGTAATAAACTGCCAGGTCTTCAGCCTGCACACTGCTGATGCTGAGAGTAAAATCTGTCCCAGATCCACTGCCTGTGAAGCAATCAGGGACCCCACTATCCCAAGTGAATGCATAATAGATCAGCCACTTAGGGGATTTCCCTGGTTTCTGCTGGTACCAGAACTGGTAGTTCTTTTGGTTTCTGCTGTGATAAAGGCTCTGACTGGACCTGCAGCTGACTGAGAGTTTCTCTCCCTTTGACACAGCCAGGGAGGATGGAGACTGAGTCATCACAATGTCTGCACTGGCCCCTGCAATCAGAAATACACAATGAACATGCATATAGATAAAAACTCAAATTGTAAAAACATGTGAAATTTGTATTTAATGTCTTTGTACTCTCATTTTGTCAGAGTGTTATTATTTAATAATACTCTGGCACCCTCTCTAAATTTCTTATTATAAATAGGTGACTCTGCAAAGATTATAAATAATATTTTTAATTTCTCACCAGACATCCAAATCAAGAGGAATATGAGGACCTGGGTCAGTGACTTCATCTTGCTCCCTATGCTGTCTGATCCAGTTCAGTTGTCACTGCAAAGGCTGGATTATAAATTCTCAGCAGGTGGGCTGGACTGCAGAATGCCAATGCAAAGCAGTCAGTAAATACAAAAGCAAATGCCTGTGCAGTGTTTGTGAGTGTAGCTGGTGTCAATCAACAGTCAAAAATACTATTACAGGAAGCATGAACAATCACTGAAAAATATTGCCTTACAGCTCTTAAACAGAAAAGTACTAGGTGCTCTAACATCAGACCTGGGTTAAAATCAGAGACATATTTAAATCGATTGACTTCTTTAGAAACATTTTTAGAGCTATCTCAGATTGACAGTTTTTGGGAAATGATAGGGTATGTTCACAAAATCACAACAACAACAAAAAAAGTAATAGAGTAAGAAAGCATGTCATAAGAGAAAGAAAGGGTAGAGGGGAAAAAATGAAAGAAAAAAGAGAATTGAGAATATCTGTGTTCAGTGTTACACATTTCTAAAGCCTCTCCGAAATGGAGAAATAGAACAGGGACTCAGACATTTGGGCTTTAGTTTCTTAGATAAACTAGGGATTAAAATGTAAAGACCAGCCCAGAGTTTACTTTGTGGATATTTTGGCAGACATTAATTTAAGACTGAGATCAGAGAAACTTTAAGCTCAAAGCAAAGGATACCGAGGAAAAACTAACAAGTATCCTCCTCACAACTTCAGGAAATTGAAAGAGGTGTCTAAATCTGGAGAAATGATTGCAGAAAAAATAGATTTTTTTCATGAACTCATTTCTGTAGAGCAACACTGCCATGAGATTTCATTCAAGAAATACAAATGCTTGTGAAATTTAGAAATCAGCAGTATTGAAACTGGATTAAGATAGGTTTCTAACATGGTGAATGGTAAGTCTCTCCAGAAAGGGGTACAGCCATCCTAATCTACTTAATGATTTTTTGAGAACAATAGAACAGCGATTGTTGGCATTCAAATTGTGTAAAAATGTTTCCCTTAGTGTAAGAAAGATAAAAGAAACCTCAGAAGCTGCCAGGAGCTCTTATTCTTGAACTCTGAAAGTATATATAAAAAAATAAATTGTAAAGCCAGAATCATGTGTAAAGTATAATAGAAAAAAAAATAAAAGAAATATCATGGCAAGGAGTAGAGGTTCACATCTGTACTCCCAGAACTGGGGAGAGAAAAGCAAGAGACTTATGAATTTGAGGACATCCTGGGGAACATAACAACTTCTGGGCCAATCTAATCCATACATAGAGACAATATTTCAAAAATGTGTATCATTAATCACCTGATTATAAGGCAGCTCCTGGCATTATCAACCAATGCAAATTATTTATCTGATGTTAATGTGTTGTGGTTATTATTTACTATTGATATTTTATATTAATTTTTATTTTATTAGTTACAATTTATTCACCATGGTGTCCCCCCTGTAGCTCCCTCCCTTCTCCCCTCCCAATGTAACCCTCTCTCCCCCTTCTCCACCCATGCCCCTCCCTGAGTCCACTGTTATATGAGGTCCTCCTCCCCTTCCTTCTGATCTTAGTCTATCAGGTCTCATCATGAATGGCTACATTGTCTTCCTCTGTGTCCTGGTAAGGCTGCTCCCCCCATAGGCAAAGGTGATAAAAGAGCATGCCAATCAGTTTATGTCAAAGACAGTCCCTGTTCCCATTACTATGGAACCCACTTGGACACTGAACTGCCATGTGCTACATCTGTGCAGGGGTTCTAGGTTATCTCCATGAATGTTCCTTGGTCAGAGTATCAATATCAGAAAAGACACCTGTGCATAGTTTATTTGGATCTGATGCTCTCCTTGTGTAGCTCCTGACATCTCCAGGTCTTACTATTTCCAGCTTCTTTCATAAGGTTCCCTGCACTCTGCCCAATAGTTGGCCATAAGTCTCAGCATCTGCTTGATGTCCTGCAGGGTAAAGATTCTCAGAGGCCCTCTCTGGCCGTTTCTCCTCTTGTTCCCTGTTTTGTCCCTCCTCCGATGTCCATCCTCTTTGCCTTTCTGATTGGGGATTGAGCAACTTAGCCAGAGTCCTCCTTGATTAGTTTCTTAAGTGTACAGATTTTAGTATGTTTATCCTATATTATATGTCTAATATCCACTTATGAGTGAGTATATACCCTGTGTGTCTTTCTGTTTATGCGATACCTCACTGAGAATGATCTTTTCCAGTTCCCACCATTTACCTGCAAATTTCATGTTCTCCTTGTTATTTATTGCTGAGTAATATTCCATTTTGTAAACTTTCCTGAATTTCTGTCAGTTGAGGAGATGTATGTTGTTTCCAGGTTCTGGCTATTACACATAAAGCTGCTACAAACATGGTTTAGCAAATATCCTTGTTGTGTACTTGAGCATCTTTTGGATATATGCCTAGAAGTGGTATAGCTGGATCTTCATGATTCTGGATCAACATTTTTCTACATGTAGACATCCAGTTATAACAGCGCCATTTATTGAAGATGCTATTTTTCCATTGTATGATTTTGGCATCTTTGTCAAAGATGAGTTTTTCATTATTGTGTGGTTTTATTTCTGGGTTTTCTATTCGATTCCATTGATGCACCATTCTGTTTCTGTGCCAGTACCACGCAGTTTTTATTACTGTTGCTCTATAGTATAGCTTAAAATCAGGGATGGAGATACCTGCAGAAGATCTCTTGTTTTAGAGGATTGTTTTAACAATTCTGGGTTTCTTGTTATTCCATATGAAATTGAAAATTTTTCTTTCAACATATGTAAAGAATTATGTTGGTATTTTGATGGGAATTGCGTTGAATCTGTAGATTGATTTTGGTAAGATGGCCATTTAGCAATGTTAATGCTGCCAAGCCATGAGCATGGGAGATCTTTACATTTTCTGGTATCTTCTTCTAATTCTTTCTTCACAGACTGGATTTTTTTTTTCATTCAAGTCTCTGACTTTCTTGGTTATGGTCACAGCAAGATACTTTATGTCCTTTGTGGCTATTGTGAAGGGTGTTTCTTTCCTAATGCAAGATGGTGTCTTTCTGCCTTTTAGTTAGTTTGGCTAAGCCTTTGTCTATCTTGTTGATTTTTTCAAAGAACCATCTCTTGGTTTCATTGATATTTTGAATTGTTTTATTTGTTTCTAATTGATTGATTTTGATTATTTCCAGCCTTCTACTTCTTTGTGGTGTGTCTGATTCTTTTTTTTTTTCCCTAGGGCTTTTAGGTCAGCCATTAAGTCACTTGAATTTGATGTCTCGTATTTCTTCTTGAAGGCACTTAGTGCTATGAACTTTCTTCTTACTGCTTTCACTCTGTTTAAAATTTGGGTATGTTGTGCCTTTATTTTCATTGAATTCTAGGAAGACTTTAATTTTTTTCTTTATTTCTTCCTTGACCCAGCTGCCATTTAGTACAAGTTGTTCAGTTTCCATGTGTGTGTAAGCTTTTTGCTATTTCTGTTGTTGGTGAGATCCAGCTTTACTCCATGTTGATCAGATAGGATACCGGGGAAAATTTCAATCTTTTTGTATTTGTTGAAGCTCTCTTTGTGAATAACCATATAGTCTATTTTGGAGAGGTTCCATGAGGTGCTGAGAAGAAGGTAAATTCTTTTGTTTTTGGGTAAAACATTTTGTAGATGTCTGTTAGTTTTGATTTGATTCTTGACGTCTGTTAGAGTCATTATTTCTTTGTTCAGTTTCTGTTTTGTTGACCTGTATTTTGTTGAGAGTGGGGTGTTGAAGTTTCCAGTATTAATGTTTTGAGATCTATGTGAGGTTTCATTTTTATTAATGTTTCTTTTACAAATGTGGGTGCCCTTTTATTTGGGGCATAGATGTTCAGGATTGTGATGTCTTCCTGGTGGAATTTTCCCTTGATGAGTATGAGATGTTCTTCTCCATCATTTTTGATTAATTTTGGTTGAAAGTCTCTTTTATTAGATATTAGAATGACTACTCCTGCTTATTTCTTGGGTCCACTTTTTTTTGGAAAACAGTGTTCCAGCCATTTACAATCAGGTAATGTTTATCTTTGTGACTTAGGTGTATTTCTTATATGCAACACATTTTTGGGTCTTGTTTATGCATTCATTCTGTTAGTCTGTGTCATTTTATTGGAGAGTTGAGTCTAGTTCTCTCTCTGTTGAGAGAGATTAATGACCTGTCACTGTCAGATTTTGATGTTGGCTGTGGTAGCAAGTTTGTGTGCTTGGTTACGTTTTGTTTTGCTGTTGTGAGGTTAATTATTTCCTTTGTTTTCTTGAAAGTAGTTAGTTTTCTTAGGTTGTATTTTTCCTTCTACTGTCTTCTGTAATGCTGGATTTTTTGAGTAGGTATTGTTGAATTTTGTTTTAGTCATTGAATACCTTTTTTTCTCCCTCTTTGTGGACTGAGACTTTTGCTAGGTATAGTAGCCTGGGCTGACATCTTTGATCTCTTAGGGTCTGCATGATATCCATCTAGGCCCTTCTGGCTTTCATAGACTCTGTTGAGAAGTCAGGTGTGATTCTGACAGGTTTGCCATTATATGTTACTTGGCCTTTTTCCATTATAGCTTTTAGTATTTTTTTCTTTGTTCTGTATACTTATTGTTTTGATTATTATTATGTGGCAGGAGGATTTTCTTTTCTGGTCTAATTTATTGGGTGTTCTGTAGTCCTCTTGTATTCTTATAGGCCTTTACTTTAAGTTGGGGAAATTTTCTTCTATGATTTGTTGAAAATATTTTCTGGGCCTTGGAGGAGGGAATCTTCTTTTTCCTCTATTTCTATTAGTCTTTGGTTTTGTCTTTTATGTTTTCTTGAATTTCTTGGATGGTTTGTGTCAGGAATTTTTTAGACTTAAAATTTTTTTTTTTGACGGACACATTTATTTCTTCCATTGTATCTGTAAATTTAGTGAGCTGCTGCTGTAACCTGGGTGCCCTGAATTTTGGTTAGTTTAGTTAGGGATAACTGGTTGCCCCTTGGAGCAGTATCTGGGGGTTGATCTCAGGGATCCCAGACTTCTGTAGGTCTGAGGTTGGAGCTCTGCGCCGTAGTACCCAAGCAGTAATCTGTGATGTGTGATCACCACTCTCATTCGTGAAGCTAGAGGCTACAGTCTGGAACTCCCAGTCTCTGGAGTTTTGGTCCCACAGTTCAGCCTGGGAAGGTGATCAGGACACTCTGGCATATGGTTCTGGTCTGGCAACCAAGTTTCTGTGCTACCCAGGAACCCTTCTGAGTTCTGGCTGGGTGACATGAGAGTGGACCCAACTGATTCCCACATCATGTTGTTTCCTCTCACCTGGGAAACATAGTCGCTGTTGTTTTAGGGCTCAGAGTTCAGACTTGGTCACTGTAATGACATTGGTGTCCTGCTCCTCAGACACAGTGTACTCCTGGCTCTGATATCTTGGATTCCCCTGCAGCAGTTATTTCTAAACCTGCTGTATACCTAAATCAACACACAGAGACTAGGATTTATTTATTTAATCTAGAGCACAATACTGGGCAATAGTTACTCCATATTAAACCTCCTGCATAATTTTCTACCATTCAGATTTCACCCATTATACTTGCTTTTAGTCATAGTTTAGGTCCCCTTCAATCTCTCCTCTCCCACTCTTCCCACTCCTAGCTTCCTTCTCTTCCTCTCTCTTCCTTCTCCTCTCATCTGGACCAGGATGTCATACACTATTGTCTCCATTGCAAAGCATTGGCTGGTCATTTATTTGAAAATACAGTGAACAGATGTTGCATGTTTACACAAACTTGAGACAAGTGATGCTTAGAATAAACATCACAATGCAATGTCCTGATTGAAACCAGAGAGTGGGATAGAAAAATCAGCATTTGAATGAACAAGGGTAAATTGCATACATTCCAAAAGAAATTTATACCAACCCCTCACTCAGTGTGATCTTTTCTAGTTCCCACCATTTGCCTGCAAATTTCATGATTTCCTTGTTTTGAATTGCTGAGTAGTATTCCAATGTTTAAACGTACCACAATTTCTGTATCCATTCCTCTGTTGAGGGACATCTGGCTTGTTTTCAGATTCTTGCTATTACGAATAAAGCTGCTACAAATATGGTTGAGCAAACTGTATACTTGTGCATATTTTGGATATAGAATTAGGAGTGGTGTAGCTGGATCTTGAGGAAGTACTATTCCCAAGTGTCTGAGAAATCACCAGATTGATTTCCAAAGTGGTTGTACATTTTAATCAGAACTTATTTTCTATAAGTTCTATAAGTTTCTATAAGTTTAGGGATATGGTTCAGCCCACTTATCCTGGACCAGGCTGATTAGCAGTAGTCTTGAAATCATGGACATCCTTGATGATTTTCTTAATGCGTGCTCTAATAGCAACTGTGAAAACCTTTGGACAGGAAGGATCAGGCTTCTACTCATGACAAGGTGAGTGGCTGAGTCAGGGCTTTCACAGAGTCACAACCTTTTGACTAAGTTTCAAGGAAGACCCTATTGCAAAATGAAAAGAAAGAGAAAAATGATTGTACCAACATCCTCAGTAGTCATGCAAGAAAATTTTCTTGAGTATGCAGATGAGAATGCAGCCTTGAAAATACCTAGGACTGCTCTTTGCATCAAATGTTAGAATTCTTTGATGCTATAGTCATATACATGTATAAGCATATATATCCATATCCATATATATACTTATATACAGATATATACATATATAAACAAACAATTTACATGTATACATATACATATATACTAAATACATATATACATATATATAAATAAACAATTTATTGCTGTTTTAATTGTATGTTTCTTCTGCTTCAACCTTGATCCTGGATATTCTTTCTCCCATGCTATTGTTTTGTATATGAGGCATTGGAATTTTAATTCCCAACATTTCAATTTTTTTTCTCCCCACCTCACTTATTCTGCCTTGTTTCTGATTGTTTTTTTACATCTTGCTTATTTTTGCCTATTTATCATTAGCCTTCCTCCTACCTTTGATTGAATGATTTTTGTGTGTCTTTTTCAGTAATTTGTCACTTTATGAGTACATTTTATGAGTACATTTTCACCCCAAATTTTACCTATATCAGCACCTTTGAGTTGAATTCTTGAGGGAATTATGATCCTTTGGCATCATTATTAGTGACTTGACTTTTTATGAGCTTGTGTTTTGTAGTATGATTCATATCTATTGGTTTAAGTACCATTTTTGGTTAATTTGTCGTTTTTCTAAATTTAGTAACCTACTCTCAAGGGTTCTCTGACCACAACCACTCAGAGAACCACTAGTTTTAAGATATCTGGATTTCTCCAGCAATTTCATGTAGTCTGTAACACACCTGTTTCCTGCCATACCTCCAAATTCGATGTTAAAATAGTTCTTCATCAGAATATGGACAGTCTGACCTTTCTCTGATCCTACTTAAACTCTTAATCTTTCAGGCTAGCAGCCTTCCTACTTGGTGCCACTTGTCACAAGACCTGAAAAGGAGAGGAGCCTTGGATTTGAACCCTGAACCTCCAGAAATAAGGCCTGATGCCTTGCCAACTGGACTTTTTGTATTTTGGCTCTTAAGCTGCAGGAGCCACTCTTTGGCAAAGGTCTTCTATTTTTTTTTAAGTTTTTTAACAATTTTTTATTCCTTGAAATTTCTTTTCACTTTTATTTTTTATGACAATTTATTTGCTTTGTTTTCCCACTGTAGCCTCCTCCCTCTCCTGCTTCCATTTCCTCCAGGCCTCTTCTCTCTCATGCTCCTCCCCTAGTCCACTGATAGAGCGGTCCTCCTAACCTTCCATATGACCCTAGCCTATCACGAGGTCTCATGAGGACTGGCTGTATCCTCTTCCTCTGTGGCCTGGCAAGGCTGCACAACAGGGGTGGCGATCGAAAGAGTCAGCCACTGAGTTCATGTCAGAGACAGCCCCTCTTTTTTTACTAGGAACCCACTTGGAAACTGAGAGGCATTTAGGCTACATCTGAGGAGGGGGTCTAGATCCTCTCCATGCATGGTCCTTGTGGAGTATCTGATTCTTCAGGCCCATTTGATAGGTTAATTAAAGAGGAACTCAGAGTTGGATAGGTATAAAATGAATACTGGATCTGTCTGACTGTTATGAATATAAGAAGCTAATCAACAAGGAAGATCCTAAGAAAAATACTCAATCCTCATTCCGAAGGGCAAACA
This sequence comes from Rhombomys opimus, assembly GCA_010120015.1. NCBI lineage: Eukaryota > Metazoa > Chordata > Mammalia > Rodentia > Muridae > Rhombomys > Rhombomys opimus. The sequence continues at coordinate 20,726 of REGO01001226.1, forward strand.
GGATAGACTTCAGAGGTGGAAGAAGACAGGGAGCAGGAATTTTCCACAGAGGGCCTCGGAAAGACTCTACTGATCAGGGTATCAAAGCAGATGCTGAGAATCATAGCCAGACTTTGGGCAGAGTGCAGGGAATCTTATAGACGAAGAAGGATATAGAAAGTCTTGGAGGGTACAGTAGCTCTCCAAGGAGACCAGCAGAGCCAAGACATCTGGGCTTCTATTTTTTAAAAGCAGGCTGTCTTAATTTGACTGACAAAGGGCTCCTGGCTTGTCTACTCTGATTACTTACTTCCAAATGCTAGAGGCTGGCCATGAAGCATTTACTGGTTAGAAAGAAGGCCACGGCCAAGCTAAAGCCTGTTGGAACTAACTGTTCCACCTGGGAGAAAGAACTAGAACTGTAAAAAAGGAATCTCAGCCCACTTCTTTCATTGAAGCTAGCTTGCAAAGCAACATGCTGGAAGCCAGAAACTTGATTGCAGGAACCGAGAAGGGATTCTGGGCAGTTTATCACTATTTACTGGGTCCGGAAGGGCATATCTTGTCTTTGAGACCTGGCTCAACACAGTGGATTCTCTGCCATAAAGTCCTCCCTAGAAAGCTGGCTTAATAAAAGCTCAATGGTCAGTGTTTGGAAAGCAAGGGGCTAATGGTTACCAACTGGCAGAGGCTTGGGTTTCATCAAACCTCTCATGATAGCATTGATCTTAACTAGCATCTCCTCTATGGAAACTGCAGGAAATACAGGCTGTCCTCTGGGAAATCTAATTCCTGATCAGCTGTTGTGGACATGTCCATTGTATCAGCCCAATGATCACACATATAGTCCTGTACATTTTGATACACACATTACTAGACAAAACAGAATAGGAGCTCCTTACATACAAATTGACATGCATTCATGTAACATATATATATAAAAAAAAAAAAACTGATGGACCCAGTTACATGCGAATTCATGGTTAGGATAGCACAGTGGAGTTCTTGACCAGGTTCATAAATCACACAACCTACAGGTTCCTCATGGGAGCTTTTAGTAGGGGAAGATGGTCAGGGTTACAACGACTGTCTCTGGGAAAGGCAGGAAAGGGAGAGAGAGAGAGAGAGAGAAAGCAAGAGAGGAGAGGCAAGTCCTCTTATAAGGTGATCTAACTCATACAAAGAACTACCAGGTTTCAGATAGTCAGCAGGTATTCAAAACTCCCTACCAATTCTGAAGGTGGCCTCTCAGATGCCTGATGTCCTCGTTCTCAGTTCCCCTGGGGGAAGGCCATAAGGATACCTGCTTACAAAGCCCAACACACACATATATATATTTACACATATTTATATATTTACAAATTATTGATTAAGCTAATTCCATTGGGCTTCAAGGTTTATTCTATGAATTTAGTTCTATTTAAACCCTTTTAACATACAGTCCTTACCTCAGAAGAATAATTGCCTCACAGCAATTAACAGGATAATGGATTGCCTGACATTTTAAACATATTGCATTCCAAAAAATTCATGGTAGGTACAGAACAATAATAATTCATGTCATGTGTAAATAAAGTCCATGCCATAGGCTATATGGCCAAACAATTGTTTGCATATCTATGCATTAAGAGATTCTTTAAATATCTCTAGATTCACAAGCTCATCTAAGGTTTAAAACAATAATTTCTAGATGCCCTAATGCATATTGAGACCCACTGACCCAAAGTAATGTTTATTTTGGGACAATAAATCTGTGTCAAGCCTAACCTCTCTCCAGTGAGATGTATGTACTTGGCATCTGGAGGCTCACAGAGGTTTTTATTTTAGCTATAAATTTCTATCAACTATCTAACTTCTTAATTTCTGACATTTGTTTAAATCAAAACAGGAAATGTATAAAATTATCATCAGACTCTATGAAATCATTAATTCATTTGAACAGCAGTAAATTTTCATAAAGATCCTGTAGTAGATCTCCTTAACCAGGACAGGTAAATACCCAAGGGATGACAACAGTGAAGTCTCTTTCATACCATGCCAGAGTTTTGAGAAATACAGTAAAAGCAGCACAGAAAAACTGGGTGTCAGTTAGAGGAAGAAGTTCTAGAGGCACAATCCCTGCCTCAGATTTCACACTGTTGTAGACCTTGGAATAGATATTTGGCCTCTATTTTCTGAGATAAACAAGGGACTAAGATGTGAAGATTAGCCCAAAATTCACCTTGGAAATCCAGGTGAACATTAATTTAAGACTGAAATCAGAGCAACTTTAATCTCAGAGCAAAGGAAAACAAGTAGAAACATTCAAGTAGCCTCCCCAAAACTTCAGGAAATTGAAAGAGGGGTCTAACTATGAAGAAATGGAAGGCAAAAACATGTTTTTCATGAAGTCTTTTCTGTAGACCAACACGGCCATGAGTTTTTATTCAAGAAATACAAATGCTAGTGTAATTTAGAAATTAGCAGTATTGAAACTGGATTAAGATGGGCTTCTGACATTGTGAACAGGTAAGTCTCTCCAGAAGGGGACACAAACATCCTAACCTACTTGATGATTTTATAGAGAACAATAGAACACTACATAAGTGATTGCTGTTACCCAAAATGTGAAAAACAAAAGTTTGTCTATGTATTAAAAACCTGTAGAGATAAGATTAAAAGGTCACACCGAATGGGAGGTGTGAGCAGCCATCACTGAGCTAGACTCTCGCTGCTAGCACAGAGACTTGCTCCACATCCAGCTCTCAGTCACAGGCAGAACTGTGTGCCCCAGGGCAACAGAGACTAGGGGTCCCCGTTGGGAGTAAACTCCACAGGGAAGGAAGAAAAGAGGGACCCAATTAGGTCACCCAGTATATCCCTGGAAAAGGTTCCCACAGACCAGCTGGCATGCATGCAACCAGCCCATAAACCTGCTGTGCTCCAACTATTCATCACAGACAAAACTGTATACCCCATGGAACCAGACACATGCAGTCCTCATAGGGAGAAATCCCCCACAGGGAAGGAAGCAAATGGGGGCGGACTGCGGCAACCCAGTATATCTCTAGAAAAGGTAACGCAGACCTGACCAACCCAGGGGCTTGCTGTGCACCAGCTAGCCTGCTGCTACCAGGAGAGCAGTATTCACCTGCCACAGATTACCAGTTGGGTACTGGGGCACAGAGTCCCAAACTCAGACCTACAGAAGCCTGGGATCCCCGAGATCAGCCCCAAAGATATTGCTCCAAGGGACAACCAGTTATTCCTAAGTAAACCAACCAAACCACTGGACACACAGGTTAGAGCAGCAGCTCACTAAATTTATAGCAAGAAACCCAGAAGCAGGGCAGCTATCTCCAGGACATCTCTGGGTGAAAGGAGACCCCTCTCGACTAACAAGGACACAGTTACCACTCAGGTCTGTTCGCCTGAGGTGAACTGTGGTAACTCCTGAAAAATACCAGCCATACAGTGACCATACCCAAAAAGCTGAGAAGGCTTCCTTCAGGAAAAACCATCTTCCTGCCAAGGGGATTCTCTCTATCACAGGATTTCAGGAAGCACCAGAAACTAACACCCAAAACCTAAGAGCCCAATGGGTAGAGGCTAGCATAAAAGCTCAACCAACAAAAGACAGAGCAATATGGCATCTCCAGAATCCAGTTATCCAGGGACAAGTAGCCCTGGGCACCCCAGCATTACTGAAATTCAAGAAGATGACCTAATATCTATGCTCATGAAGAGGAAAACAGAGGAAACAAATAAAATGAGAAAAGACCTAGAGGAAGATAAACTCAAACAGATGATGGCCCTCCATAATGAAATAGAAGAAGAAAAAGAAAAACAGATTATGGCCATCCATAAAGAAATACAGGAAGTTGCAGCCAATTAGTTTGTGGCCTTTAGAGAGGAAATACTTAAATCAATGAAAAAAATAAACGAAACAGAGGATTGTTCAAACAAACAGCTAAAGGAACTGAAGGAAAAACAGGAAAATATAGTCAGACAGGTGAAGGAAAGCAAAAAGAAATGGCTAAAGATCTGAAGATAGGATTGGAAAAATTAAAGAAAACCCAAATGGAGAAAATTGTGGAGAGAAAGAACTTAGGAAAAAAACAGAACTACAGAGGTAAGCATAACCAATAGACTACAAGGGATAGAAGAAAGAACCTCAGTTGTGGAAGATACAATGGAAGAAATCGATGTATCTGTCAAAGAAAATGTTAAATCTAAAAAATTCCTGACACAGATCATCCAAGAAATTAAAGACAACATAAAAAGACAAAACCTAAGACTAATGGGAATAGAGGAAAAAGAAGATTCCCTCCTCCAAGGCCCAGAAAATACAAGAATACAACAGGCCAATAGGAATACAAGAGGCCTACAGAATACCCAATAAATTAGACCAGAAAAGAAAATCCTCCTGCCACATAATAATCAAAACAGTAAGTATACAGAGAAAAGAAAAAATACTAAAAGCAGTGAGGGGAAAAGGCCAAGTAATAAATAATGGCAAACCCATCAGAATCACACCTGAGTTCTGAAAAGAGACTATGAAATCCAGAAGGGCCTGGCTTTCCAATATCATGCAGGCCCTAAGAGAATACAGATGTCAGTCCAGGCTACTATACCCAGCAATACTCTCAGTCCTCATAGATGGAGAAAAGATATTCAATGACAAATACAAATTTCAACAATACGTACACACAAATCCGGTGTTACAGAAGACACTAGAAGGAAAAATACAACCCAAGAAAACTAGCTACTTTCAAGAAAACAAAGGAAATAATTAACCTCACCACAGTAAACAAAAAACAACCAAGCACACAAACTTATGACTACAGTCAACTACAAAATCAAAGGATCTAACAGCCATTTGTCATTAATCTCTCTCAATATCAATGGTCTCATTTCTCCAAAAAAAGACCCAGACTAACAGAATAGATGCATAAACAAGACCCAGCAATGTGTTGCATACAAGAAACACACCTAAGTCACAAAGACAGTCATTACCTGAGGGTAAAGGGCAGTCAAATGGCTTTCCAAGCAAATGGACCCAAGAAGCAAGCAGGATTAGCCATTCTAGTATCTGAAAAAATAGACTTTCAACCAAAACAAATCAAAAGAGATGGGAAAGGACACTTCATACTCATCAAGAAAAAATTCCGTCAGGAAGACATCACAATCCTGAACATCTATGTCTCGAATATGAGGGCACCCACATTTGTAAAAGAAGCAATTATAAACCTTAAACCACACAGAGAGCCCCACACATTAATAGTGGGAGACTTCAACACCCCACTCTCAGCAAAGGGCACATCAACAAAACAGAAATTAAACAAAGAAACAATGTCTGTAACAGAGGTCATGAATCAAATGGACCTAACAGACATTTACAGAATCTTATACCGAAACACAAAAGAATTTGCCTTCTTCTCAGCACCTCATGGAATAAAGCTGAACCTCAATAACAAAAGAAATAGCAAAAAGCCCACACACACATGGAATCTGAACAACTTGTTACTAAATAACAGCTGGGTCAGGGAAAAAATAAAGAAAGAAATTAAAGACTTCCCAGAATTCAATGAAAATGAAGGCAGAACCTACCCAAACTGTGGGACATAATGAAACCTGTGCTAAGAGGAAAGTTCATAGCACTAAGTGCCTTCAAGAAGATATTTGAGACAGCCCATTCAAGCAACTTAATGGCTCACTTAAAAACCCTAGGAAAAAAAGAATCTGATACACCAAAAAGGAATAGACAGCTGGAAATAATCAAACTCAGGGCTGAAATCAATCAATTAGAAAGAAATAAAACAATTCAAAGAATCAATGAAACCAAGAGCTGGTTCTTTGAGAAAATCAACAAGATAGACAAACCCTTAGCCAAGATAACTAAAAGGCAGAGAGACACCATTCAAATCTACAAAATCAGAAATGAAAAGGGGGACATAAATACAGACACTGAGAAAATCCAAACAATCATTAGGACTTAATTCAAAAGTCTGTATGCCACAAAATTTGAAAATCTATATGAAATGGACAATTTTCTTGATCAATTCCACTTACCAAAGCTGAATCAAGACCAGGTAAATCAATTAAATAATCCTATACCCGAAAGGAAACAGAAGCAGTCATTGAACGTCTCCCATCCCAAAAAAGCCCAGGACCAGATGGTTTCAGTGCAGAATTCTACCAGACCTTCAAAGAAGAGCTAACTTCAGTTCTTTTCAAACTATTCCACAAAATAGAAACAGAAGGAACACTACCAAACTAATTCTTTGAAGCCACAGTCACCTTGGTACCTAAACCTCACAAATACCTAACAAAGAAAGAGAATTTCAGGCCAATCTCCCGCATGAACATTGAAGAAAAATATTCAACAAAATACTTGCAAACCAAATACAAGAATACTTCAAAGATTTCATCCACTATGCCCAAGCAGGCTTCATCCCAGCTATGCAGGGGTGGTTCAAAATACGGAAATCCATCATTGAAATCTACAATATTAAGAAACTGAAAGAAAAAGACCACATGCTAATCTCCTTAGATGCTGAAAAAGCATTTGACAAAATCCAACATCCATTCATGTTTAAAGTATTGGAGAGATCAGGGATACAAGGCACACATTTAAACATAGTAAAGGTCAATATACAGCGATCCTATAGCCAATATCCAACTAAACAGAGAGAAACTTAAATCAGTCCCACTGAAATCAGGGACAGGGCAAGGCTGCCACTCTCTCCATATCTTTTCAACATAGTTGTGTTAGTCCTTGCTAGACCAATAAGACAGTTGAAGGAGATCAAGGGGATACAAATCAGAAAGTAGAAGTCAAAGTATCACTATTTGCAGATGATATGATAGAATACCTGAGTGACCCCAAAAATTCTACCAGGGAAATCCTACAGCTGATAAATACCTTCAGCAAAGTGGCCAGATACCAAATTAACCCCCCAAAAAGAAGTAGCCTTCCTGTATACAAAAGACAAAAGGGCTGAGAAAGAAATTAGAGAATCAACACCTTTCACAATAGTCACAAAGGACATAAAGTACCTTGGTGTAACCCTGAACAAGCAATGTAAAAAATTTCAAGTCTCTGAAGAAAGAATTAGAAGATATCAGAAGATGGAAATATCTCCCATACTCATGGCTTGGCAAGATTAACATAGAAAAGATGGCCACCTTACCAAAAGCATTCTACAGATTCAATGCAATTCCCATCAAATTACCAACACAATTCTTTACAGACCTGGAAATAAAAATTCTCAAATTCATATAGGAATAACAAGTCCCAGAATTGCTAAAACAATTCTCTACAGTAAAAGATCTTCTGGAGGCATCTCCATCCCTGTCTTAAGCTATACTATAGAGCAACAGTTATAAAGACTGCATGGTACTGGCACAGAAACACAATGGTGGATCAATGGAACCAAATAGAAGACACTGAAATAAACCCACACAAAAATGGACAACTGAACTTTGATAAAGATGCCAAAACCATAAAGATAATATCTTCAACAAATGGTGCTTGTCTAACTGGATATCTACATGTGGAAAAATGCAAATAGATCCATACTTATCACCCTGTACAAAACTAAAGTCCAAGTTGATCAAAGACCTCAAAATAAAACCAGACACATTAAATTGGTTAGAAGAAAAAGTGGGAAAGACCGTAGAACTCGTTGTTACATGAGACAACTTCCTGAACAGAACACCAACAGCACAGGCTCTAAGAACAACAATCAATAAATGGGACCTCATGAAACTAAAAAGCTTCTGTAAAGCAAAGGACACTGTCATCAAAACAAAATGACTGCCTACAGATTGGGAAAGAATCTTCACCAACCCTTTATCTGACAGAGGGCTAATATCCAGTATATATAAAGAACTAAAGAAGCTGAAAAGCAACAAAGCAAGTAATCCAATTCAAAAAATGGGGAACAGAGCTAAGCAGAGAATTCTCTATAGAGGAATATTGAATGGCAAAGAAACACTTAAAGAAATGTTCAACCTCATTAGTCATCAGGGAAATGCATGCAAATCAAAACAACCCTGAGACCTTACACCCATCAGAATGGTCAAGATCAAAATCTCAAGTGACAACACATGCTGGAGAGGTTGTGGAGAAAGGGGAACTCTCCTCCATTGCTGGTGTGAATGTCAACTGGCACAACCACGTTGGAAGTCAATCTGGCGCTTTCTCAGACAACTAGGAATAGTGTTTCCTCAAGATCCAGCTAAACCACTCCTAGGCATGTGTCTAAAAGAGGCTCAAGTACACAAGTCAAGGACATTTGCTCAACCATGTTTGTAGCAGCTTTATTTGTAAATAGCCAGAAGCTGGATACAACCCAGATGCCCCTAAACTGAAGAATGGATACAGAAATTGTGGTACATCTACACAAGAAATCAAGAGGGAGGACCCTGACTAACATGCTCAATCCCCATCCCAAAAGGCAAAGAGGATGGATATCAGAAGAAGAAGAAAACAGGAAACAAGTTAGGAACCTGTCACAGAGGGCCTCTGAAAGGCTCTGTCCTGCAGACTATCAAAGCAGATGCTGAGACTTATGGCCAACTGTTGGGCAGAGTGCATGGAATCTATTAAAAAAAGTGGGAAATAGTAAGATCTGGAGAGGACAAGAACTCCACAAGGAGAGCAACAGAACCAGAAAATTTGAATACAGGGGTCTTTCCTGAGACTCATACTCCAATTAAGTACCATGCATGTAGATACCCTAGAACCCCTCCACAGATGTAGCCCATGACTGTTTAGTGTCCAAGTGGGTTCCATAGTAATGGGAGGAGGAACTGCCTCTGACATAAACTGTTTGGCCTGCTCTTTGATCACCTCCCCCAGATGGGGTAGCAGGCTTACCAGGCCACAGAAGATGACAATGCAGCCATTGCTGATGAGATGTGATAGACTAAGATCAGAAGGAAGGAGAGAGTGAACTCCGCTATTAGTGGACTTGGGGAGGGGCACGGGTGAAAAAGGGGGAGCTAAGGTGGGATCAGGAGGGAAATAGGGAGGGGCTTATGGGGTGATACAAAGTAAATAAAGTGTAAAAAAATAAGCCAAACACAGAAAAAAAATGTTCGTGATAGGTATATCACGAGCAATAATAAGTCATGTCATGTGTAAACAACTTACATGCCATAGGTTTTATGGCCAGACAGTTATTTGCATTTCTATGAATTAAGAGATTCTTTAACTATCTCTGGATTCACAAGTTCATCTAAAGTTTAAAACAATAATTTCTAGATGCCCTAATGCACAAAGAGACCTACTGACCCAAAGAAATGTTTACTTTGGTACAATAAGTCTGTGTCAAGCCTAACCTCTCTCTGGTGAGATGTATGTACTTGGCATCTAGAGGCTCACAGAGGTTTTCCTTGTAGCTATAAATTTCTATCAACTATCTAACTTGTTAACTTCAATCGTTTAAATCAAAAAAGGAAATGTAGAAAAATCAACATCAGGCACTATGAAATCATTAATTCATCTCAACAGCAGTAAGTCTTCATAAACATCCTGATCTCCTCAATCAGGACAGTTAAATACACATGGAACGATAGCAGTGAAGCCTCTTTCACATTATGCCAGAGTTTTGATAAATACAGTAAAAGCAGCACAGAAAAACAGGGTGTCAGTTACAGGAAGAAAATCTAGAGGCACAATCTCTGCCTCAGATTTACCTCTAGTGTAGTCTTGGGAAATAGAAAACCTATGTTGCCTTCCAGAAATCCCAGATGTTTCCTGAATCCCTTTCCCTGAATGCCTCCTGACAGAAAAAAAAAAATAGCAGGAAAGGGAAAGCAAAATGAACGTTAGTGGATATGGTCAAAATACATGTTATATTGGAAAGACATGGCTTTCATGAAATTGTGGTTAATGAATTAACACCCATAAAAGACTTTAGGGGACAGCAAGATAATTCATATGGCAAAGAAACTTTCAAACCTGAGTTTGAACCCCAGAAACGAAATGGAAAAAAAAAGAGTCAGCTCTAAATTGTTCTCTGACCTCCATAAATATGCCACGTCACATGTGCACCTATAAAGATGCACACACAGACACACTAATACACACTCATATGCAAGCAGACAAAAGTAAAAAACTAAAATGTAATAAAAATTTAAAGGGTTTATGGAAAGTAAAAGAATAAGCAGCAGATATGGGCACCACAAAGGAAGGAGGTAAGGAAGAAAGAAAGGAAGGAAAGAAGAAAAAAAGGAAAGAAAGAAGGAAGAAAGGAAAGAAGGAAGGGACATACTATATAATCTAGAAAAAACAAGAATATACCCTTTCCTAGAGCCTCCAAAGTGAAATCAAGTTTTCCATCACCACTGCTATGTTGGGTATCAGAACTCGAATACTGTAAAATGAAAAATTCCTTACATTGAAGCAGCAGAGTCTGTAGTACTGTGTTAGAGAAGGAACACAAAGATAATACTGAGTTATTTTTTGCATTCCATATAAAATTTATGGGTTGGCTCTTTGTTCACCTCCACCTGAGGGACGAGCAGCCTTACCAATTCACAGAGGGAGACAAAGAAGCCAGTCCTGATGAGACCGGATAGATTAGGGTCAGATGGAAGGGGAGGAGAACTTCCCCTATCATTGTACTGGGAAAGGGGCATAGGAGAAGAAGAGAAAGGAAGGGTGCGATTTGGAAGGGCAGGGGAGGGAGCTACAGCTGAGATACAAAGTGAATAAACAGTAATTAATACAAAAACTTGAAAGAATACAACAAAAGAATCATTGAACCCATAATTTAATATAGGGCTCTGTGAACTTTATCATCATGTTTTCAGTCACACCTGCTGTCACGAAGAAGGGGGAAGTGTGCAAGGCCAGGGCTGTGTGTGGTGCAGGCAGCTGGTGAGAATCTCAAGGAGGTTTGTGTTGGAGGCTGAAGCACTGTGGGAGGAGTACTAACACCCTGCATACAGTAATAAACTGCCAGGTCTTCAGCCTGCACACTGCTGATGGAGAGAGTGAAATCTGTCCCAGATCCACTGCCTGTGAAGTGATCAGGGACCCCAGAGTCCCAACTGGATGCCCATTAGATCAGCCGCTTAGGGGATTGCCCTGGTTTCTGCTGGTACCAGGCCAATATGTTCTTTTGGTCTGTACTGTCAAAAAGACTCTGGCTGGACCTGCAGATGATGGAGACTTTCTCTCCTTCTGACACAGCCAGGGAGGATGGAGACTGAGTCATCATGATGTCTGCACAGGCACCTGCAATCAGTGTTACACAATGAACATGCATACAGACACAAATATAGATTGTAAAAAAACATGTGAAATTTGTGTTTAATGTCTTTGTACTCTCATTTTGTCAATGTTATTATGTAATAATACTCTGGCACCCTCTCTAAATTTCTTATCATAAGTAAGTGACTCACCAGATAACAAAAGCAGCAGGGATATGAGGCCCTGTGTTTGTGACTTCATCTTGCTCCCCCTGCTGTCTGATGCAGTTCAGTTCTCACTGCAGAGGGCTGATTTATATATCTCAGCACCTGGGCTGGGCTGTAGGGGCCCAGGCAAAGCAGTCAGGAATTATAAAAGCAAATGCCTGTGCAGTGTCTGTGAGTGTAGCTGTTGTCAATCAAGAGTCAAAAATACTATGGCAGGGAGCATGAGAATCAATGAAAAAGATTGCCTTACAGCTCTCAAACAGAAAAGTACTAGGTGCTCTAATAACAGACCTGGGTTAAAATTCAAGACCTATTTAAATCAATTGACTTCTTTAGAAACATAGGTAGAGCTATCTCAGTTTGACAGTTTTTGGGAGATGATAGGACATGTTCAAAAAATCACAACAACAACAACAAAAGTAACAGAGTAAAAAAGCATATCCCAAAAGAAAGAGAGTATAGAGGTGGAAAAAGATGAAAGGAAAAAAGAGATTTGAAGATAACTGTGTTCAATATTACACATTTCTAAAGCCACTCCTATATGGAGACAGGGAACAGGGCCTCAGACATTTTGGCTTTAGTTTCTTAGATAAAGTAGGGACTAAGATGCAAAGACTAGCCCAGAATTTACTCTGTGGATATCCTGGCAGACATTAATGTAAGACTGAGATCAGAGAAACTTTAAGCTCAAAGCAAAGGATACCGAGGAAAAACTAACAAGTATCCTCCTCACAACTTCAGGAAATTGAAAGAGTTGTCTAAATATGGGGAAATGAATGCAGAAAAATAGATTTTTCATGAACTCCTTTCTGTAGACCAACACTGCCATGAGATTTCATTCAAGAAATACAAATGCTTGTGTAATTTAGAAATCAGCAGTATTGAAACAGGATTAAGATGGGTTTCTGACATCATGAACAGGCAAATTTCTTCAGAAGGGGGCCCAGCCATCCTAATCTTTATAGAGAACAATAGAACACTATATCAGCGATTGTTGGCATCCAAAGTGTGTAAATATATTTGTCTAAGAATAAAAAAATTAATAGTGATAAAAGAAACCTCAGAAGCTGCCAGGAGCTCTTATTATTGAACTCTGAAAGTATTTATAAGAAGTAAATTATGAAGCCAGAATCACGTGTAAAGTATAATAGAAAAATAAATAGATGAAATATCATGCTAAGGAGTGGAGGTTCACATCTGTACTACCAGAACTGGGGAGACAAAAGCAGGAGACTCACGAGTTTGAGGACATCCTGGCTAATGTAACAACTTCCAGGCCAATCTAATGTATACCTAGAGACAATGTCTCAAGAATGTGTATCATTAATCACCTGGGTACAAGGCAGCTCCTGGCATTATCTACCAATGCAAATTATTTCTCTGATATTAATGTTTTTGTTATTAATATTTGCTATTGATATATATTTTTATTTTAATTTTTATTAGTTACAATTTATTCACCATGTATCCCCCCTGTAGCTACCTCCCTTCTCCCCTCCCAATCCCATCCTCTCTCCCACTTTTCCAGTCCACTGATAGGAATGTCTTCCTCCCCTTCCTTCTGATCCTAGGCTATCTCATGAAGAGTGGCTGCATTGTCTTCCTCTGTGTCCTGGTAAGGCTGCACCCCCCATAGCAGAAAGTCATTTAAGAGCAGACCAATCAGTTCATGTTAGAGACAGTCCCTGTTCCCATTACTATGGAACTCACTTGGACACTGAAGTGCCATGGGCTACATCTGAGCAGGGGTTTTCGGTTATCTCCATGAATAGTCCTTGGTCAGAATATCAGTCTCAGAAAAGACACCTGTGCCCAGTTTATTTGGTTCTGATGCTCTCCTTGTGTAGCTCCTGTCCTCTCCAGGTCTTATTATTTCCCACTTCTTTCATAAGATTCCCTGCACTCTGCCCAAAGGTTGGCCATAAGTCTCAGCATCTGCTTTGATGCCCTGCAGGTAAAGCCTCTCAGAGGCCCTGTGTGGTAGGCTCCTGTCCTATTACCTATTTTCTCCATCTTCTGATGTCTGTCCTCTTTGCCCTTCTGAAAAGGATTGAACATCTTACCCAGAGTCCTGCTTCTTGTTTAGTTTAAAGTGTACAGCTTTTAGAATGTTTGTCCTGTATTATATGTCTAATATCTACTTATGAGTGAGTATATACCCTGTGTGTCTTTCTGCTTCTGGATACCTCAGTCAGCATGACCTTTTCCAGTTCCCACCATTGACCTGCAAATTTCATGATTTCCTTGTGCTTTTTTTTTTTTTTTTCTGAGTAATATTCCATTGTGTAGATGTACCACAATTTCTGTATCCATTCCTCAGTTGAGGAGCATCTGGGTTGTTTCTAGGTTGTTTACTAATAAAGCTGCTACAAACACAGTTTAGCAAATGCCCTTTTTGTGTACTTGAGCATCTTTTGGATATATGCCTAGCAGTGGTATAGCTGGATCTTCATGGATCTAGATCTACATTTTTCAACATGTAGACATCCAGTTAGATCAGCATCATTTGTTGTAGATGCTATCTTTTTTCTCCATTGTATGGTTTTGGCATCTTTGCCAAAGATCAGGTGTCCATAAGTATGTGGGTTTCCTTCAGGGTCGTCTATTTGTTTCCAATGATCCACCATTCTGTTTCTATGCCAGTACCACGCTGTTTTGAGTATTGTTGCTCTGTAGTACTGCTTACGATCAGGGATGGAGATGCCTCCAGAATATCTTTTATTGTAGGAGATTGTTTAACAATTCTGGGTTTCTTGTTATTCCATATGAAGTTGAGAGGGGGCGGAGCCAAGATGGCATCGAGCACACACCATTTCTGAGCGGTGGAATACCTGAACTTCTGAGTTGGTGAATGGAAGGACCTCTAACCCAGGAAGACAACGGTGGAGATTTCTAGACCAACAGGGAACATCACAGGAGGTGAAAACTTTGGTCTCCGGTCACCCGGGGACTTGTTTGGGGAAGCAGAGAAACGATCCTTTGATCTCGCGGCACTCCCCTCCCTCAGACCTCCCTCCACCTCGGCACAGAGGCACAGCTGCACAGCTGACTGGTCTTTCTCAGAGCAGACCTAACTGCCTGAGGTATACAGCCACTGGGGCAGAGCTCCAAGCCCTTTAGCGGCAGGCAAAAATCAGCAGTATGTGTCCCAGAATCCCAGATCCGCGCGGCAGCTGCACCATCCCCCACAGGGCCCGAGTCTGCCGGACCCCATACTAGCTCCACAGGATCACCATCAGTGACGGTACTGCCCGCCCAATCCCACAGTGACAGAGAATACGCTATATATTCACCAAAACCAGGCAGAAACGCCATACAACCTAGATACACCAGGTGCTGGGCCTCCCAAGCTTGGAGAGCACAGTGAAGAGACCCCAGGACTTCGCAGAAAGCATCAGGACTAGCGACCCAGTCACCAGTTACAATGGGACTTGGCGGCGGGGCAGCACTGAGCTGGCAGGACACAACAGCCCTCCAGTTTATGACTAACCAGGGCCAAACCAGAGAACAGAGATCCTGGTTACGCAGATCAGCACTGACGTGACCACCGTGAAATCTCCAGCTGCAGCAAGACCTCAGAACCTGGCAGTGACAGCAGCACAAAACTGGCGGGGCACATCAAAGAAGCAGGGCCAAACTAGAGAGCAGAGAGGCCGATTCCACTATCTCTGCCAAGTGACCTGCATGTAAGTGAGTGCACCCTTGAGAATCTGCAGATCCTCAGACCCTGGGTTTTCTAAAACAGAATCCAGGCATCGAACCCCCTTCCACCCACATACCCACATTGGGCAACAGAGGGGGACTAGGGACATTGAAGTTCCTGCTCTGTGGGTCTAATTGAGGAATTAAGGCAGTTAATGCCAGAAATTGCGCTGCAATCACCACTAGCGCCTGCGACATATATAGTGCAGAGTCCCTCCCACACACTCAAGGGCTCAACATTAGCCATCACTCGGTCCCTTTAGACACACATCCAAACACACTAACACACACACACACACACACACACACACACACACACACACACATGCTCGCGCTTGCGCTCAGGCTTGCACTTGCATTTTCCCCATTTGTGCCTGCTTACTTTCCTCCCACAGGTACAGCTAGTCCTCAGCACATGCTGAGAGTACTCAGCTTCCTGAAGAACTCCCCAGACGCCAGAGAGAGACATTACCAGTCTGATCTGCAGAACCCAAAAACAAGCAGGGAAGGTTTCAGTAAAGCCAATGGCCAGGGGTAGGCGAAAGAACACTTCCAACATAAATCAGGACATCATGACTTCACCAGCAATCCCCAAAATCGACGGATACTCCAATTCAGCAGAAGCACAGGAAAATGATTTTAAAGCCATGCTTGCCCAATTATTTGAGGCTCATAAGGAGGAAATGAACAAATC
>REGO01001226.1:41296-52710 GCA_010120015.1 Rhombomys opimus
TAATTCTTTCTTCAGAGACTTGAATTTTTTTTTCATTCAAGTCTTTGACTTTCTTGGTTATGGTCACACCAAGATACATATGTCCTTTGCGGCTATTGTGAAGGGTGTTGTTCTAATTTCTTTCTTGGTCCTATTGTCTTTTGTATACAAAAGGTTTAATGACATTTTTGAGTTGATTTTGTATCTAGCCTCTTTGCTGAAAGTGTTTATCAGCTGTAGGAGTTCCCTGGTAGAATGGTATGCTATCATATCATCTGCAAATAGTTATAATTTGAATTCTTCTTCCTTCCTGATTTGTATCCCCTTGATCTCCTTCAATTGTCTTATTGCTCTAGCAAGGACATCCAGAACTATGTTGAAGAGATATGGAGAGAGTGAGCAGCCTTGCCTTGTCCCTGATTTCAATGGGATTGCTTTAAGTTCGTCTCCAGTTAGTTTGATGTTGGCTGTAGTCTTCCTGTATGTTGCCTTTACTATGTTTAGATATGTGCCTTGTATCTCTGATCTCTCCAATACTTTAAACATGAATGGATGTTGGATTTTGTCAAATTTTTTCAGCATCTAAAGAGATTATCATGTGGTATTTTTTCTTTTATTTTGTTAATATGGTGGATCACATTGATGGATTTCCATATATGGAACCAACCCTACATGCCTTGGATGAAGCCTACTTGGTCATAGTGGATGATATCTTTGATGTGATCTTGTATTCGGTTTGCAAGTACTTTGTTGAGTTGGTTTTTTTTGCATCAATGTTCATAATGCAGATTGGCCTGAAATTCTCTCTCTTTGTTGGATCTTTGTGAGGTTTAGGTACACAGATGACTGTTGCTTCATAGAATGAGTTTAGTAGTGTTCCTTCTGTTTCAATCTTACAGGAGTTAGCTCTTCTTTGAAGGCCTGGTAGAATTCTGCTGAAACCAGCAGAAACTATCTGGTCCTGGGCTTTTTGGGGATGGGAGACTTTTGATGACCACTTCTATTTCCTTAGGGAATATAGGACTATTTAATTGATTTACCTGGTCTTGATTCAGCTTTGGAAAGTGGAATCAATCAAGAAAATTGTCCATTTCATTTAGATTTTCAAATTTTGTGGCATATAGACTTTTGAAGTACGTCCTAGTGATTGTTTGGATTTCCTTAGTGTCTGTTGTTATGTCCTCCTTTTCATTTCTGATTTAGTTAATTTGATAGTGTCTCTGCCTTTTAGTTAGCTTGGCTAAGGGTATGTCTATATTGTTGATTTTCTCAAAGAACCAGCTCTTGGTTTCAATTGTTTTCTTTCTTTCTAATTTGTTGTTTTCAGCCTTGAGTTTGATTATTTCCAGCTTTCTACTTCTTTATGGTGTGTCTGATACTTTTTTTTTTCTTTTTTTCGGGCATTTAGGTCAGCCATTAAGTCGCTTTCATGAGATATCTCAAATTTCTTCTTGAAGGCACTTAGTGTTATGAACTTTCTTCTTAGCACTGCTTTAACTGTGTCCTATAAGTTTGGGTATGTTGTGTCTTCATTTTCATTGATTTCTAGGAAGACTTTAAGTTCTTTCTTTATTTCTTCCCTGACCCATCTGTCATTCAGCAGCAAGTAGTTCAGTTTCCATGTGTGTGTAGGCTTTTTGCTATTTCTGTTGTTGTTGAAGTACAGCTTTAGTCCATAATGATCAGATAGGATACAAGGGATTATGTCAATCTTCTTGTATCTGTTGAGGCTTGCTTTGTGACCAACCATATGGTCTATTTTGGAGAAGGTTCCATGAGGTGCTGGAAAGAAGGTAAATAAATTCTTTTGTGTTCGAGTGAAACATTCCGTAGATATCTGTTAGGTCCATTTGATTCATGACCTCTATTAGAGAAATTGTTTCCCTTTTCAATTTGTTTTTTGTTGACCTGTACTTTGTTGAGAGTGGGATGTTGAAGTCTCCCAGTATTAAAGTATGGGGATCTATGTGTGGTTTAAGTTTTATTAAAGTTTCTTTTATAAATGTGGGTACCCTTTTATATGGGGCATAGATGTTCAGGATCGTGATGTCTTCCTGGTGGAATTTTCCCTTGATGAGTATGAAGTGTCCTTCCCCATCTCTATTGATTAACTTTGGTTGAAAGTCTATTTTATCAGATATTAGAATGGCTATTCTTGCTTGCTTCTTAGATCCATTTGCTTGGAAAACCCTCTTCCAGCCATTTATGCTCAGATAATGTTTATCTTTGTGACTTAGGTGTATTTCTTGTATGCAACAGATTTTTGGTTCTTGTTTAGCATCCATTCTGTAAGTTTGTGTCTTTTTTTTTTTGAAGAATTGAGTCCATTGATGTTGAGAGAGATTAATGACCTGTGGCTGTTAGATCCATTGATTTTGATGTTGGCTGTGGTAACAAGTTTGTGTGCTTGGTTACTTTTTATTTTGCTGTAGTGAGGTTAATTATTTCCTTTCTTGAAAGTAGTTAGTTTTCTTGGGTTGTATTTTTCCTTCTAGTGTCTTCTGTAATGGTGGATTTGTATGTTGATATTGCTGAAATTTGTTTTTGTCATTGAATACCGTGTTTTCTCTGTCTATGTGGACTGAGAGTTTTGCTGGGTATAGTAGCCTCTGCTGACAACTGTGTTCTCTTAGGGTCTGCATGATATCCAGGCAGGCCCTTCTGGCTTTCATAGTCTCTTTTGAGAAGTCAGGTGTGATTCTGATGGGTTTGCCATTATATGTTACTTGGCCCTTTTCCCTTACAGCTTTTAGTATTTTTTCTTTGTTCTGTATACTTACTGTTTGATTATTATGTGGCAGGAGGATTTTCTTTTCTGGTCTAATTTATTGGGTGTTCTGTAGGCCTCTTGTATTCTTATTGGCCTCTTCTTTAAGTTGGGGAATATTCCTCAATGATTTGTTGAAAATACTTTCTGGACCTTGGAGGAAGGAATCTTCTATTTCCTCTATTCCTATTAGTCTTAGGCTTTGTCTTTTTATGTTGTCTTGAATTTCTTGGATGGTCTGTGTCAGTAATTTTTCAGATTTAACATTTTCTTTGCAGATACATTGATTTCTTCCACTGTATCTTTTACACCTGAGATTATTTCTTCCACCTCTTTTTGTCTATTGTTTATGCTTACCTCTGTAGTTCCTGTTTTCTTCCCTAAGTCCTTTCTCTCCACAATTTCCTCCATTTGTGTTTTCTTTAATTTTTCCAATTCTATCTTCAGATCTTGAACCGTTTTGGTGATTTTCTTCACGTGTCCAACTCTATTTTCCTGTTTTTCCTTGAATTCCTTCAGCTGTTTGTTTGAACATTCCTCTGTTTCTTTTATTTCTTTTGGTTATTTAAGTATTTCCTTTCTAAACTCCACAAACTGTTAGGCTGCAACTTCCTATATTTCTTTACAGATGGCCATAATCCATTTGACTTTATCTTCCTTTAGTTCTTTATGCATTTCATTTGTTTCCTCTATTATCCTCCTTGTAACCATAGATGTAAGGTCATCTTCTTGAATTTCATTTATGTTTGGGTGTCCAGTGCTGCTTGCCCCGGATAACTGGGTTCTGGAGATGCCATATTCCTCTGTCTTTTGTGGTTGAGCTTTTACACTGGCCTCTACCCATTGGGTGATGTTAGGTGTTGGGTATTAGTTTCTGGTCCTTCCTGGATTCCTCATGTGGGGAGAATCCCCTTGGTAGGAAGATAATTTTTCTCAAGGAGGCCTCTTCAGCTTTTTGGGTATGAATGGCCGGTGTTTTTCAGGAATTGCCATGTCTCTCCTCATGCATACAAACATGAGTGGTAATTGTGCCCTTTGTTAGTCAAGGAGGCTCTCCTCTCACCTGTAGAAATCCTGGAGACAGCTGTCCTGTTTCTGGGTTTCTTGCTGTAAATTTAGTGAGCTGCTACTGTAACCTCAGTGCCCTGTGGTTTGGTCCATTTCATTAGGGATAACTGGTTGCCCCTTGGAGCAGTATCTGGGGGTTGATTTCGGGATTCCCAGGCTTCTGTAGGTCTGAGGTTGGAGCTCTGTGCCCCAGTACCCAAGGGGTAATAAGTGGCAGTTGAGCACCACCCTCATGCATGCAGCAGGAAGCTAGAGTCTGGAGCCTTTTGATTACCAGAAATTTTTTTCCGGAGCTAGCTGTCTTGAGGTAGGGCCAGATGTTTCCCCTATCGTGGGGTTTCCTCCCAACAGGAAGACCCGGTCTGTGGTGTTTGGGGTGGCACATAGAGCGAGCAGGCTCTGGTGAATGGCAGCTCCAAGCTGATTATTGGGAAGGAACCTGAGAACTTTTCCCCAGAACTTTACAGTGTGTGGTGTTGGTGGTTGAGAGAGGGTGTCGGCTGAGTGTTCTAAGCTGGGAGCTATTGTTTCCCTCCCTGTGGGGTTTTCTCCAGACAGTGAAACCTAGTCTGTGGTGCCTTGGGGCTCACAGTTCTGTCTGTGATGGAGGGAAGGGCATGGGGTAGGTCTCTGGGCTGTTGGCTGTGAGACCTTTTCCGGGAATAGAATTCGTGACCTGAGGTCAGTCCCATTTGCTTCCTTCCCTGTGGAGTTTTCTCTCGACTGGGACTCCCAGTCTCTGGTGATTTGGTGCTCACAGTTCAGCCTGAGAAGGTGATCAGGACACTCAGGCATGTGGTTCTGGTCTGGCCACCAAGTTCCTGTGCTACCCAGGATCTCTCCCAGGTCTGGCTTGGGACCTGAGAGTGGACCGGACTGATTCCCACATCGTGTTGTTTCTTCTCACCTGGGAAACACAATCATTGGTGTTTTAGGGCTCAGATTTCAGACTTGGTTACTGTAATGACATTGGTGCCCTGCTCCTCAGACACAGTGAACTCCTGGCCCTGATATCTTGGATTCCCCTGCAGCAGTTATTTCTAAACCTGCTGTATACCAAAATCACCACACAGAGACTAGAATTTATTTACTAGAGCACAATGCTGGGCAATAACTACTCCATACTAAACCTCCAAGCCTGCATAATTTCCTACCATTCAGATTTCACCCATTATACTTAATTTAGTCATAGCTTAGGTCCCCTTCAACTTTCCCTGTGGATCAAGTACTGTCAGGCCAATCTCTCCTCTCCCACCATTCCCACTCCTAACTTCCTTCTCCTCCCATCAGGACCAGGATGTCCTACCCTATTCTCTCCATTGCAAAGCATTGGCTGGTAATTTATTTGAAAATACAGTGAAGAGATATTGCATGTTTACATAAACTTGAGACATGTGATGCTTTGAATAAACATCACAATACAATGTCCTGATTGAAACCAGAAAGTGGGATAGAGAAATCAGCATTTGAATGAACAAGGGTAAATTGCATACATTCCAAAGAAAATTATACCAACACCTGACTTAGGATGATCTTTTCTAGTTCCCACCATTTGCCTGCAAATTTCATGATTTCCTTGTTTTGAATTTCTGAGTAGTATTCCACTGTTTAAACGCTCAGCAATTTCTGTATCCATTCCTTTGTTGAGGGACATCTGGCTTGTTTTCAGATTCTTGCTCTTACGAGTAAAGCTGCTACAAATATGGTTGAGCAAACTGTACAGTTGTGCATATTTTGGATATATGATTAGGTGTGGTATAGCTGGATCTTGAGGAAGCACTATTCCTAATTTTATGAGAGTGCACCAGATTGATTCCTAAAGTGGTTGTACATTTTAATCAGAACTTATTTTTCTGTGTTGAGAGATATGGTTCTGCCAACTTATCCTGGACCAAGCTGATTAGCAATAGTCTTGAAATCTTGCACATCCTTGATGATTTTCTTAATGTATGCTCCAATAGCAACTGTGAAAACCTTTGGACAGGAAGGATCAGGCTTCTACTCATGACAAGGTGAGTGGCTGAGTCAGGGCTTTCACAAAGTCACAACCTTTTGACTAAGTTTCAAGGGAGACCATATTGCAAAATGAAAAGAGAAAATTGATTGTACCAACATCCTCACAAGTTTTGCACACAAAATTTTCTTGAGTATGCAGATGAGAATGCATCCTTGTTAATACCTTGACCTATGAGAGCTGGAGGAAAGGATCTAGTCATACCATGGTACTATATCAGGACATATCTTAACTTCTATGACTTTTAGATGCTGGTTTATTTTTAATAAAATTTGAAACCAAAAGTGTGGGGTGTTTGCATTTGTACTTTTGTTGTCTCATGTATTGTTTTCTTTATCAGTTTCATTCATCATTGGTTTATTTTCTACAGTAGCAGATATCAGAAGAGCTCTGCCAGCTTGCTTTGAACCCCATTCTCTTGGTAGATTTACTTTCATCTTTTGACTCTAGGCATATGTATGTCATTACCAGTTCGTGTGTTTCTTAAGAAAAGAGACAATTGGGTACAATTTTTTAGCCTAGTCAACAATATGTCAGACTCTTTATTTCTGACTTGGACTCACATAAAATTATTAAGAAGTTGTTTTTAATTTCTATAATTTGGGGGGTCTTGGTGGACTAAATTCTTATTTGTTTCTTTCCTTTCTCCCTACTCTTCAACTATATTGAAGTTTTCTGTCTTGTAAGGTTGGACAAGATACTGATATGTCTTTTCCTGCTACCTATAATCAATGTATTCTGGTCATGATATCAACATTTTTTTGTGCTTTCACAATTCACACACACTTTCTTTTTTCTATATGTACAATATTTTTATAGTATCTTCTTTAATGCTGTCTTCATGGTCATGGACATTTCCTAAGTTTGTGATTATGTTGTAATGTCCTTATTATACCCTCAACTTAAAATTCAAATTTTCTGGACATAGCTAACTTATTTGACAGTTCCTTACTACCAGGATCTGAAATATATTGTTCTATACTTTTCTGCTCTTTAAAGTTTTGAGTAAGAATTAACAAGTCATTCTGATATATTTTCTTTTTGAGTTGAGTTGACATTTTTCCATTATATCTTTGAACATTTTACTTTGTAATTTTTTGCATTATAGACTCAATCTTTGACATGGACAATTCCTTCACTGGTGATGCCTATTTAAGGAAATAAATGCCCTATTTTTTTTCTCAAGTTTGTCTCTATACATCAAATTTTCTGTTTTCATTTCATTTGCTTTTTAGTCTATAGCTTTGGGTTTTATCTCAGTTTTTCTATATCTTACAATTCTTAGGATGCTCTTTGCATCAAATGCTAGAATTCTTTGATGCTATAGTCATATACATGTATATACATACATACATATATGTATATCCATATGTGCATATATATGTATATGTATATATATAAACAAAAAATTTACATGTATACATATATACATATACAGATATATAAACAAACAATTTATTGCTGTTTTAATGCTATGTCTCTTCTGCTTCAACCTTGATCCTGGATATTCTTTCTCCAATTTTATTGTTTTGTATATGAGGCATTGAAATTTTAATTCCCAACATTTCAATTGTTTTTTTCTCCCCACCTCACTTTTTCTGCCATGTTTCTGATTGTTGTTATTTTTTTTACATCTTGCTTATTTTTGCCTATATATCATTAGCCTTCCTCCTACCTTTGATTGAATGATTTTTTTGTGCGTGTCTTTTTCAGTAATTTCTCATTTTATGAGTACATTTTATGAGTAAATTTTCACTCCAAATTTGACCTATATCAATAGCATTGAGTTGAATTCTCAAGGGAATTATGATCCTTTGGCATCATTATTAGTGATTTGACTTTTTAAGAGCTTGTGTTTTCATACATAGGTGCTGGAATTTTTTTCTTCCCTGTAGTCTGTTAATGGTCTCTCATCTGTTCTGGAGCCAGTTTAACAAAATCAGATAAAGCACAGATTTTAGAATCAAATAGTTTAACTCAAAGCCTGCTTCTACAGAACTCTGCAATGTGGCCCTAAATAAGAGATAAGCTCTCTATGTTTGTTTCAGTTTTTTGTTCTTAATTTGTGGAATGGGTATTACAATAGCAGTGCTGACATTGCTGTGAAATAAATAAGAATAAATGTGACAACATATTCACCAAAAAAAAAAAAAAAATCTGAACAGAGACATCAGTAAAGTGAGGACAGGAACCGTGCAAGAGTGTGTCTGAGAGCCAGGGACACGTGTGTCGAAGACAGAAGTTCAGAGTAAATGTGACAACGTGGTCAGTGTGAGGAGCAGAAAGGAGACTGAAATGGCTTAAGGATGCTAGACGGGAGTACCGTCACTAGGGTTTAAAATTAGCAGGGCCTGAGCCTTAATGGTATGGGAAACATATAGGTCCTAGTGAAGGACCAAAGGACTCAGCTTCAGTGATCTTAGAACACTCTCTTATTCCTACTTCCTCACTCCAAGTCCTCTTAGAGCCTGTGCAGGGCTTTTAATACTGCATTCACTCTGCAAAGAAACTGGGGCAACTCCTTGAATAGAAAGGACAAATCCTTGAATAGAAAGCGCATTAGGTAAAGCTATCTGTGAAAGATACCTGGCAATTCTCTGTATAAATAAACCATCCTCTGGCAACAACAACAACAACAACAACAACAAAAAAAAAAAGAGCTTGTGTTTTGTAGTATGATTCATATCTGTTGGTTTAAGTACCACTTTTGGTTAATTTGTTGTTTTTCTAAATTTAGTGACCTAATCTCAAGGGTTCCCTGCCCACAATCACTCAGAGAACCACTAGTTTTAAGATATCTGGATTTCTCCAGCAATTTCATGTAGTCTGTAACACACCTGTTTCCTGCCATACCTCCAAATTAGATGTTAAATAAGTTCTTCATCAGAATATGGACAGGCATAGAGTCTGACCTTTCTCTTCTTCTACTTAAACACTTAATCTTTCAGGCTGGCAGCCTTCCTACTTGGGGCCACTTGTCACAAGACCTGAAAAGGAGAGGAGCCTTGGATTTGAACCCTGAACCTCCAGACATAAGGCCTGATGCCTGGCCAACTGAACTTTTTGAATTTTGGCTCTTAAGCTGCAGGAGCCACTCTTTAGCAAAAACCTTCTATTTTTTTTTAAGATTTTTAACAATTTTTTTCCTTGAAATTTCTTTTTTTTTATTACATTTTATTAAATCTGTATCCCAGCCGTGCCCCGAACCCTCATTCCCTCCCAGTCCCTCTCTCCCTCCCTCATCACTACTGTGCCCCTTTCCAAGTCCACTGATAGGGGGGGGACCTCCCCCCATTCATCTGATCCTGTTTTATCAGGTATCTTCATTGAGTTCCTGTTAGAAATAGTCCCTGTTCCCCTCACTTTGGGAAACCAATTGGTTACTGAGCTACCACAGGCTACAAATTCACTTTTGTTTTTTTATGACAATTTATTTGCTTTGTTTCCTCATTGTAGCCTCCTCCCTTTCCTGCTTACAATTCCTCTAGGCCTCTTCTCTCTCATGCCTCTTCCCTAGTCCACTGATAGAGAGGTCCTCCTCCCCTTCTATATGACCCTAACCTATCACAAGGTCTCATGAGGACTGGCTGTTTCCTCTTCCTCTATGGCCTGGCAAGGCTGCACAACAGGGATGGTGATTGAAAGAGTTAACCACTGTGTTCATGTCAGAGGCAGCCCCTGCTCTTTTTACTGGGGAACCCACTTGGAAACTGAGAGGCATTTGGGCTACATCTGAGAATGGGATCTCAATCCTCTCCATGAATGGTCCTTGTGGAGTATTTGTTTCTTCAGGCCCATTTGATAGGTAAGTTAAAAATGAATACTGGATCTGTATGACGGTTGTGAATATAAGAAGCTAAACAACGAAGATCATAAGAAAGTTATTCAATCCTCATTCAGAAGTGCAAACAGGATAGACATCAGAGGCAGAAGAAGACTGGGAACAGAACAGGAACTTTCCAGAGAGGGCCTCTGAAAGACTCTACTGATCAGGGTATCAAAGCAGATGCTGAGACTCATAGCCAGACTTTAGAAGAAGAAGGATATAGAAAGACTTGGAGGGGACAGGAGATCCCCAAGGAGACCAGCCAAGAAATTAGGGCTTCTATTTTTTAAGAGTAGGCTGTCCTAATTTGACTGACAAAGAGCTCCTGGTTTATCTACTCTGGTTACTTACTTCCAAATGCTAGAGCCTGGCCATGAAGCATTTGACTGCTTGGAAAGAAGACCTGGGCCAAGATAAAGCCTGTTGGGGGTAACTGTTCCAGGCATAAGAAACAACTAGAACTGTAAAAAAAAAAAAAAAAAAAAAAGGAATCTCAGCCAACATATTTCAATTATGCTAGCCTGCACAGCATCATGCTGGAAGCCAGAAACTTGATTGCAGGAACTGAGAATTGATTCTGGAAAGTTTATCACTATTTACTGGGTCCGGAAGGGCATATCCTGTCTTTGAGACCTGGCTCAACACAGTGGATTCTCTACCATAAAGTCCTCCCTAGGAAGATGGCTTAATCAAAGCTCAATGATCAGTGTTTGGAAAGCAAGGGGCAAATGGTTACCAGCTGGCAGAGGCTTGGGTTTCATTAAACCTATGATGAAAGCATTGATCTTAAATAGCATCTCCTCTTAACTAGCATCTCCTCTATAGAAACTGCAGCAAATATAGGCTGTCCTCAGGGAAATCTCATTCCTTTTTTTTGTAATAATTTTTTAATTTTATTTTTTTCTCATCAGTTACATTTTATTAACTCTGTATCCCAGCTATATCCCATTCCTCCATTACCTCCCAATCCCACCTTCCCTCCCTCATCTCCACCCTGCCCCTTTCCAAGTCCACGGATAGAGGGGGATCTCCTCCCCATTCATCTGATCCTGTTTTATCAGGTATCTTCAGGACTGGCTGCAAAGTCCTCCTCTGTGGCCTAACAGGACTGCTCCTCCCTTGGGGGGTGGGGAAGCAAAGAGCCAGCCATTGAGTTCCTGTTAAAAATAGTCCTTGTTCCCTTTACTATGGGAAACCAATTGGTTACTGAGCTACCATGGGCTACATCCGAGCAGAGGTTCTAGGTTATATCCATACACGGTCCTTGGTTGGAGAAACAGTTTCAGAAAAATAAAAAATAAAAAAACTTGTGCCCAGATATATTTGGTCCTTGTGGAGCTCCTATCCTTTCCCCATCAGACTAACACCCCTTCTTTCATACCATTCCCTGTACTCTGCTGAAGGTTTGGTTATGAGTCTTTGTATCTGGTTTGAAAACACTGCTAGTTAGAGTCTTTCAGACGCCTGTCATACATTCAATGGACATCCCATCTGTCTTTCTAAATGAGGATTGATCATCTTACCCCATGTCTACTCTCTTGATTAACCTTTTTAGGTGTATAGATTTCATTATGTTTATCATATCTTATAGGTCTATATAAGTGAGTATATACCGTGTTTGTCTTTCTCCTTCTGGGATATTTCACTCAAAATGATCTTTTCTAGATCCCACCATTTGCCGGCAAATTTCATGATTTCCTCCTTTTTGATTGCTGAGTAGTATTCCATTGTGTAAAAATACCACAATTTCTGTACCCATT
>REGO01001226.1:53700-66206 GCA_010120015.1 Rhombomys opimus
AATGTTAATCCTACCAATCCATGAGCACGGGAGATCTTTCCATCTTCTGATATCTTCTTCAATTTCTTTCTTCAAAGACTTGAAGTTTTTCTCAAACAGGTCTTTCACTTGCTTGGTTAGTGTCTCCCCAAGGTACTTTATGTTATTAGTGGCTATTGTGAAGAGTGTTGTTTTCCTAATTTCTCTCTTGGCCCTTTTGTCTTTGGTATACAGGAGGGTTTCTGATTGTTTTTGAGTTGATTTTGTCTCCTGCCGCTTTGCTGAAGGTGTTTATCAGCCTGAGGAGCTTTCTGGTTGAATTTTTGGGGTTGCTCATGTATACTATCATATCATCTCCGAATAGTGACACTTTGACCACTTCCTTTCCGATTTGTATCCCCTTGATCTCCTTTAGTTGTCTTATTGCTCTGGCTAGGACTTCAAGTACTATGTTGAAGAAATATGAAGAGAGTGGGCAGCCTTGTCTTGTCCCTGGTTTCAGTGGGATTGATTTAAGTTTCTCTCCATTGAGTTTGATGTTAGCTATAGGCTTGCTGTATATTGCCCTTACTATGTTTAGATATGTGCCTTGTATTCCTGATCTCTCCAAGACTTTAAACATTAATGGGTGTTGGACTTTGTCAAAAGCTTTTTCAGCATATAAGGAGATGATCATGTGGTTTTTCTCCTTCAGTTTGTTTATGTGGTGGATTACATTGATGGATTTCCGTATGTTGAACCACCCTTGCATGCCTGGGATGAAGCCTACTTGGTCATGGTGGATGATTTCTTTGATGTGTTCTTAGATTCGGTTTGCAAGTATTTTATTGAGTATTTTTGTGTCAATATTAATAAAAGAGATAGGTCTGAAGTTCTCTTTTTTTGTTGAGTCTTTGTGTGGTTTATGTATCAGGGTGACTGTCCCTTCATAGAATGAGTTTGGTAATGTACCTTCTGTTTCTATTTTGTGGAATAGTTTGAGGAGAATTGGTGTTAACACTTCTTTGAAGGTCTGGTAGAATTCTGCACTGAAACCATCTGGCCCAGGGCTTTTATTGGAGGGGAGACTGTGAATGACTGCTTCAATTTCCTTGGGGGATATAGGGCTATTCAGTCTCTCTACCTGATCTTGGCTTAATGTTGGAAGATGGAATCTATCAAGAAAATGTCCATTTTATTTAGGTTTTCAAATTTTGTGGCATATAGGCTCTTGTAGTATGACCTAACGATTGTTTGAATTTTCTCAGTGTCTGTAGTTATGTCCCCCTTTTCATTTCTGATTTTGCTGATTTGGATGGATTCTTTCTGCTTTTTAGTTAGTTTGGCTAAGGGTTTGTCTATTGTGTTGATTTTCTCAAAGAACCAGCTTTTTGTTTCATTGATTCTCTGAATAGTTTAATTTGTTTCTAATTGATTGATTTCAGCCCTCAGGTTGATAATTTTCAGCCGTCTGCTCTAGATGGAGTCATGTCATGGTTAGTCTCTTTCTTCTTGGAAGTCTAGATAACTCTGTTCTGGGTTGATCAGCCCCTTCACTCACCAGTTTCCGTGTTGCCAGTCCTCTCCCCTTCAGCTTATCTGCACACTAGCTCCCGCCATCTTGGAAGACTGGAAATCTCATTCCTAATCAGCTGTTGTGGACATGTCCATTGTATTAGCCCAATGATCACACATATAGTCCTGTAAGTATTGATATACACATTAGTAGACAAAACAGAAAAGGAGCTCCTTATATACAAATTGACATGCATTCATGTATCATATATACAAAAAAACAGATGGACACGTTTACATGCGAATACATGGTTAGGATAGCACAGTGGAATTCTTCACCAGGTTCATAAATCACACCACCAACCGGTTCCTCATGGGAGCTTTTAGTAGGGGAAAATGGTCAGGGTCACAACGACTGTCTCTGGGAAAGGGAGGAAAGAGAGAGAGAAAAATAGAGAGAGAAGAAAGGCAAGTCCTCTTAGAAGGTGACCTAGCTCATACAAAGAACTACCAGGTTGCAGGTGGTCAGCAGGTATTCAAAAGTCCCCGCCAATTCTGGAAGTGGCCTCACAGATGCCTGATGTCCTGCTTCTCAGTTCCCCTGGGGGAAGGCAGTAGAGATGCTTGCTTAACCAGCACAACACACAAATGTGCATACATATTAACATATTTATATATTTACAAATTATTTATTAAGCTAATTTCATTGGGCTTCAAGGTTTATTCTATGAATTTAGTTCTATTTATACCCTTTAACATACAGTCGTTACCTCAGAAGCAAAATTGCCTCACAGCAATTAGCAGGATAATGGATTGCCTGGCATTTTAAACACATTGCCTTCCAAAAAGTTCATGGTAGGTACAGAACAGTAATAATTCATGTCATGTGTGTACAAAGTCCATGCCATAGGCTATATGGCCAGACAATTGTTTGCATTTCTATGCATTAAGAGATTCTTTAACTATTACTAGATTCACAAGCTCATCTAAGGTTTAAAACAATAATTTCTAGATCCTCTAATGCATATTGAGACCCACTGACCCAAAGGAATGTTTATTTTGGGACAATAAATCTGTGTCAAGCCTAACCTTTCTTCAGTGAGATGTATGTACTTGGCATCTGGAGGCTCACAGAGATTTTTATTTTAGCTAGAAATTTCTATCAACTAACTTCTTAACTTCTAACATTTGTTTAAATCAAAACAGGAAAGGTATAAAATTATCATCAGACTCTAAGAAATCATTAATTCATCTGAACAGCAGTAAATTTTCATAAAGATCCTGTAGGAAATCTCCTTAACCAGGACAGGTAAATACCCAAGGGATGATGGCAGTAAAGCCTGTTTTATACCATGCCAGAGTTTTGAGAAATACAATAAACGCAGCACAGAAAAACAGGATGTCAGTTAGAGGAAAAAGTTCTAGAGGTACAATCTCTGCCTCAGATTTCACTCTATTGTAGACCTTGGGAAAAAATAAAACCTAAGTTCCCTTCCAGAAATCTCAGATATCTTCTGAATCCCTTTCCCTGAATGCCTTCTGACAAGAAAGAAGAAATAGCAGGAAAGGGAAAGCAAAAGGTTAGTGCATATGGTCAAAATATATGATCTATTGGAAAGACATGGCTTTCATGAAACTGTGTTCAATGAATTAACACCCACAAAGGACTTTAAGAGGCAGAAAGATAACTAAAATGCAAAGACACTTTTTGCCAAGCCTGATGTCAAACCTGAGTTTGACCCCCAGAAACAAAACAGAAAAAGATTCAGATCTAAATTCTCCTCTGACTTCCACAAATATGTCATGTCAAATGTACACCTCTAAATATACACACTAATGCACACTCAAATGCATGCAGACATACGTAATTAACTAAAATGTAATAAAAATTAAAATGCTTTGTGAAAAGTAAATGAATAAGCAGCAGATATGGGCACCACGAAGGAAGCAAGGAAGGAAGGAAGGAAGGAAGGAAGGAAGGAAGGAAGGAAGGAAGGATAGTACTATATAATCTAGAAAAACCAAGAAACATACACTTTCTTAGTGCCTCTAAATAGAAATAATTTTTTTCCATCACTATGATGGATATCAGAACTCCAATATTGTAAAAAGAAAAAAGTCTCTTATATTCAAACAGTAGAGTTTGTCGTAATGTGTTACAGAAGGAATACAAAAATAAAACTGAGTTCTTTTTGCGTATTCATATAAAGTATTTTCATAAAGAAGACATAAGAATAATTAAACCCATAATTTAGTAAGGGGCTCTGCAAAATTTTTCATCATGTTTTCAGGCACACCTGCTATCAGACTGAATGGGGAAGTGTGCAGGGCCAGGACTTTGTGTGGTGCAGGCAGCTGGTGAGACTTTCAAGGAGGTTTGTGTTGGAGGCTGAAGCACTGTGGGAGGAGTACTAAATTCCTGCAGACAGTAATAAACTGCCAGGTCTTCAGCCTGCATACTGCTGATGCTGAGAGTGAAATCTGTCCCAGATCCACTTCCTGTAAAGCGATCAGGGACCCCAGTGTGCTGAGTGGATGCATAGTAGATCAGCAGCTTAGGAGATTGCCCTGGTTTCTTCTGGTACCAGGACAATAAATTCTTTTGGTCGCCACTGTAATAAAGACTCTGACTGGACCTGCAGCTGATGGAGACCTTTTCTCTGCTGACACACCCAGGGAGGATGGAGACTGGGTCATCACAATGTCTGCATAGGTACATGCAATCAGAAACACATAGTAAACATGAATATAGACACAAACACAGATTGTAAAACAGTTGAAATTTGTCATTTAACATCTTTGTACTATCATCTTGTCAGAGTTTTATTATGTAAGAAATATTGAGCCTGGCACACTCTCAGTTTTTTGTCTACAAAGAAGTGACTCTGCAAAGATTATAATATTTTGAGTTTCTCACCAGACACCCAAAGCAGAAGGGATATGAGGACCTGGGTCTGTGACTTCATCTTGCTCCCCCTGCTGTCTGATGCAGCTCATTTCTCACTGCTTTATATATTCTCAGCAGCTGGGCTGGGCTGTAGTGGTCTTATGCAAAGCAGTCAGAAAATACATAAGCAAATGTCTGTGCAGTATCTGTGAGTGTAGATGGTGTCAATCAATAGTTAAAAATACTATTACAGAGAACATGAGCAATCACTGAATAAGACTGTCTTACAGCTCTCAAACAGAAAAGTGCTAGGTGCTCTAACAGCAGATCTAGGTTAAAATCCAAGAACTGCCGAAATCAAATGACTTCTGTAGAAACATTAGTAGAGCTATCTCAGATTGACATACTTAGGGAAATTACAAGATATATTCAAAAATTCAGAACAACAACAAAAGAAACAAAGTTATAAACATGCCATAGAAGAAAGAAAACATAGACTGAAGAATATATGAAAGGAAAAAAGTGAATCGAGGCTAAATGTGTTCAATATTACTCAGCTCCAAAGCCACTCTTGTACTGAAGACAGAGAATAGATATTTGGCCTCTATTTTCTGAGATAAACAAGGGACTAAGATGCGAAGATTAGCCCAAAATTCACCTTGGAAATCCAGGTGAACATTAATTTAAGACTGAAATCAGAGCAACTTTAATCTCAGAGCAAAGGAAAACAAGTAGAAACATTCATTAGCCTCCCCACAACTTCAGGAAATTGAAAGAGGGGTCTAACTATGAAGAAATGGAAGGCAAAAACATGTTTTTCATGAAGTCTTTTCTGTAGACCAACACGGCCATGAGTTTTTATTCAAGAAATACAAATGCTAGTGTAATTTAGAAATTAGCAGTATTGAAACTGGATTAAGATGGGCTTCTGACATTGTGAACAGGTAAGTCTCTCTAGAAGGAGACACAAACATCCTAACCTACTTAATGATTTTATAGAGAACAATAGAACACTACATCAGTGCTTGCTGTTACCCAAAATGTGAAAAACAAAAGTTTAAAACAAAAGTTTTATGTGAAAAACAAAAGTTATGTATAAAAAAAACTATAGAGATAAGAGTAATCAGAACCTTCTAGGACTTCACATTATTGAACTCAGAAAGTATATATAAAAATAATTATAAAGCCAGAATTATGTATAAAGTAAAAAAAGAAAAATAAATAAATCAAGTATCATGGCAAGGAGTGGCGATTCACATCTGTACTCCCAGAACTGGAGAGACAAAAGCAGGAGACTCATGACTTTGAGGCCAGACTGGAGAACATACCAACATCTGTGCCAATCTAATCTATATGTGGAGACAATCTCTCAAAAATGTGCATCATTAATCTGTTGGTTATAAAACAACTCATGGCCTTATCTACCAAAAGCAAATTATTACATTTTTAATTTTAATTTAATTTTATTTTTAATCATAGTTTATCTACTTTGTATCCCCCCTCTAGTTACTTCCCTCCTCCCCTCCCAAACCCTCACTTCCTCCCATTTCTTCAAGCATGCCCCTCCCCAAGTCCACTGGTAGGTGAGAGATTCTTTTTCTTCCTTCTGATCCTAGTCTGTTAGTTCTCATCAGGAGTGGCTGCATTGTCTTCCTCTGTGGCCAGGTAAGGCTGCTTCCCCATCAGGGGGAGTTGATTAAAGAGCAGGTCAATCAGATTATGTCAGAATCAGTCCCTGTTCCCATTGCTATGTAAACCATTTGGACACTGAACTGCCACAGGCTACATCTGTGCAGGGGTTCTAGGTTATCTCCATGCATGGTACTTGGTTGGAGTATGAGTCTCAGGAAAGACCCCTGTGTTCAAATATTTTGGTTCTGTTGCTCCCCTTGTGGACCTCCCGTCTTCTCCAGATCTTACAATTTCCCACTTCTTTCATACGATTCCCTGCATTATGCCCAAAGTTTGGCCATACATCTACACAATGGAATATTACTCAGCAATGAAAAAGAAGGAAATCATGAAATTTGCAGGTAAATGGTGGGAACTGGAAAGGATCATCCTGAGTGAGCAATCCCAGAAACAGAAAGACACACATGGTATATAATGACTCATATAGACATATAATATAGGATAAACCTATTACAATCTGTACACCTAAAGAAACTAATCCAGAGGGAGGACTCTGGCTAAAATACTCAATCCCCATTGTGAAAGACAAAGAGGATGGACATCAGAAGAAGAACAAAACAGGAAACAAGTTAGCAGCCTCTCACAGAAGGCCCCTGAAAGGCTTTCCCCTACAGACTATCAAAGCAGATGCTGAGACTTAAAAGCAAATTATTTACCTGATGTTAGTGTTTCACTATTAAGCCACAAATATTATTGAAAAATAAATAATCATTTATCCAATATGCACTGACTTCTGTTTTGAAGTACATATATAATTTTATACATCTGCTTTTCAGGTTAACTAATTTACAACATTAGCTAATTTCTGATAAAGACATGCAGATCTTCTCTGTAAACCACTAACACAACATCATAAGAGAAAGGTAAACTATTGCAGATACAGCAAGTTCCTAATCTCAAGTTCTAGACTATGACAGAAAGGGAACTTTGCTTTTGTCACTGTCTAGCAAGTTTTCATATGCTTTTCATCTCAACTGAACTTTACACTTTTCCCTGTGACAGCAGTACTGAGCTCAGACCTTGCTCTCATGACATTAACATCTGTTCCTTTAGATTGGACAAACAGAGACAGGGATCTTACAAATCCAAACTCCATGGGCTTCTCACAGTATTCAAGGGGAGAACATGGGGTCTAAGAAAAAAAGATTTCATGTTATAGTATACATATTATAAAAAGTCCAACAGTCCTTTGTCACTTACCAAGTTTCTACATTGTGTCCTGGTGCATTCGATTCTGTTGGCTTTGATTTGAAATGGACTATAACCCTGCTAGCTGAACTCAACACTGATTAGTATGCTTCTACCCTTGTAATCAGGAATTCTGAAGCTGATGGCTTTCAGCTTCTGGAACACAGCACTCTCTTAGATGGACACCACTGTGGATGGAGGACCAGGGAATATTAGCCTCAGGTGCAAATTATCCTGAGACAGTACAAGGCTGAACTCAGCTTTTCTGTTCCAACACATAGAACCTTCTATTTTCTGGATGAGTGGCTATTTCTACCCCATATATGTGACAAACAGAAGTAGACATGGAAAGATTTTCAATAACTCAGATAAAACATTGACATAGTATTCTTAGTTAAAATCAGCAGCATGGTACCGAGGATATAGAAGTTTATTACTGCATGCAAGAGACAGGAGTCCCTTATACAGAGTGGCAGCCATGAAATAAAACTGTACTGCTTTATGTGCCTAGAGCTCGCAGGTACTGCTTCTTTCAGGAGAGTCTGCACAGGTTCTCTGAGTCAGTAGGAGAGGGTGTGGTCAGAGAACTCAAAGCAACCTGTCAGAACTGAATTTTCTTTGACACCTGTTACTAGATGCACTAAAAATAAACCCATTAGCAAACCTTCAGCGTAAACAGCTGTGGAAAGCATAGTCTTAAAGAAATAGAGATGACGTGAGTGTCTTCTTTTTAACATTTTTATTTCTGTGACTATATTGGCTGTATGCATGTCTTTGCACGATGTATGTACCTGGTGGCTGCAGAAGCCAGGTGAGGGCATCAGATTCCCTAGAACTGGAGTTATGGATCATTGTCACCTACCATGTCTGCTGGGAATTGAACCTAGATCCTGTGAAGAGAAGAAAGGGCTCATAAACAAGTAGACAAATGTCTATCCAACAACAGCCTTCTGATTAAAAAGACATGATAGGTAATGAGGGAGATCCATGAAAAAATAAAGACGTACGTGCTGCCGAAGACTCTGACACAGGAAGAGATGGGCAGTTGAAAGAGGAGGATGAGTAAATGACTCCTAAAGACTCATTGTGCCTTGAAAAGTCTGTGCTTCTTTAAAACTAAGGTGGAAAGGAAATTACTTACTAATGAAAATAGCTTCATTTGATACAAGTAGTAAGAGAAAATCATGGGAACAAGTCAGTGTTTGTATTTAATCTTAACCTCTGTCTTCTTAGCTCAGGATTCAGTGGGAATGTCATAATGATGCAGAATCCAATATTCCTTTCCATTATGCCTGGAGAGCTGGCGAGCCTCCATTTCCTGAAGAACCACATCAGTCAAGACACTGCTTTCAGATTTGTATGGGTGGCCCCAATCTCTCTTTTTGTTGTGATAAACTATAGTGAAAAAAGCAAGTCAGGAAACTTTGTTTTTTATTTGGGAACATGGTTTGTTTGGAAACACAATTCAAAAATACAACCTATTATAGTATGGAAGACAAACTGGAAAAAGCATGAAGCATCTGCTCATATCACATTCAAAACTGAGAAATAAAATGTGCAGAATGCTAGAGCTCAGGCCACTCTCTCCATTTTATGGAGGTAAATATCCATGTGCTGGGTATTGTCTTGCCTAGAGTTATTAGAGTTTTCCTAGGGGAATTCAACTAATCAAAATGATCCATCCCAGACATTTCCAAAGGCTAACTTTTATAGAAATATTTCACAAATATTCCCAGAATTTTATCTTCTAGATGATATAGGTTCTTCCAAATTTACCATCCACTGTAGTCCTAATGCCAACTAAATTTGAGTGAGGGAGTGGCATGTTACAAATCTCTTCCATTATGTTTTTTTTAAATTTAGAAACAAAAGAAACCTGATGATGTAAAATTAAGAGGTTAATGAGTTTACACTCTCTGTGATGTTTCAAAAAAAAAAGTGCATGTATATATAATGAGCATATAACCTACCACACATCATTTACCATTTTGTGGTACATGAATTAAATTCATAAATTAAAATTTAAATTTATATCATTGGTAATTTTAATCACTTTACTAATAGATCAACAACACTTAATCTTTCTGCTTGTACTATTCCAGTCATTGGTTTAGGCTCCTTTTCTTGTCAGTCCCCCAAACAAGAGCACCTATATTTGTAAATGAAACATTATTAAAGGGATGGTTCAATAAATGGAAATCCATCAAGGTAATCCACCATAAAAACAAACTGAGGATAAAAACCACAGGATAATCTTCTTAGATGCCAAAAAAGCATTTGACAAAATCCAGCACCCACTCATGTTTAAAGTCTTGGGGAGATCATGGATAGAAGGCACATACCTAAACATAGTAAAGACAACATACAGCAAGCCTATAGCCAACATCAAACTAAAGGGAGAGAAGCTTAAATCAATCCCACTGAAATCCCACTGGGAGCTTTTGTATTTGATTGTAGTCAGAATCTGCTTGTTCCCTTCTACATGTAAGCATACCATTTCCTCAGAG
This sequence comes from Rhombomys opimus, assembly GCA_010120015.1. Lineage (NCBI taxonomy): Eukaryota > Metazoa > Chordata > Mammalia > Rodentia > Muridae > Rhombomys > Rhombomys opimus. The sequence continues at coordinate 63,448 of REGO01001226.1, forward strand.
TTAACACACCTCTTATTTTGTGTTCTAAAGCATTTAACCTTATAGTTTCCTTGTAAATGACCAAATTTACTGCAATTAATTAATGGGGTATTTTGATAACTTAGACCTCTAGCTATAACTTGTCCTATGTTATGGGGATGATGCACCTGAGTCGCAACATCAGTTGTCTCTCTTATCCATTCATCTACTGGGGCTCCTCATGCTTTTAATGATCTAAGTGCTCCCTTACATTCAGTATTTACACGCTCATATGCCAACATCATTATCAGCACTTGGTCTGGTCTCAGTGTGTGGTATGGCTCTATGTAGAGCTGACCCAATCTCTGAGAGAAGTTGGAGAAGGCTTTCTTGGGGCCTTGAATTACCTTAGTAAATGAGTTGGTTGTTTTACCAGGCTCCATAACTATATCCCATACTCTTCTTTTTAAATATATTATTTATTTAACTTTATGTGCATTGGTGTGAGGGTGTCAGATCACCGGAACTGGAGATACAGACAGTTGTGAGCTGCCATGTGGGTGCTGGGAATTGAAGCTGGGTCCTTTGGAAGAACCGACAGTGCTCTTAACCACTGAGCCATCTCTCCAGCCCCCTATCCCATACTCTTAATGCTTCAACATGACATTGTTCAATTACTACATCATCAGATTGAATTTGTTTTGGTAAATCAGCATAATGGCCTTCAACATGCAGCTGATCCTTCTCCTCTGTTCTGGACCAGGTTGTTCTCTCCTTTGTTCAACATTGGTAGGTCATTTAATTGAAAATACAGAGAACAAATGGTGGCATGTTTACACAAACTTGAGACAGGTGATGCTTAGAATAAACATCACATTGCAATGTCTGGATTGAAAACAGATAGTGGGGAAGAGCAATCAGTATTTGAATGAACGAGGGTAAATGGTACACATTCCAAAAGAACATAAGACCAACATTTCCCCTTCCAAGTCCAAGAAAACACTCCTTTCCTTTCAACTCAATAATAATTATTAAAGTTATGAAAACTAATGAGTAAAATTTACAAGTGCAATGTCCAGTTCTCGTGTATTTGGCAACTTAGGAGAAAGTATTTGATTATCTATCCTATCTTGACTAATTTACTGTTCTATGGCTAAATTAACTATTAGCCTAATTGGCATCACCTATATTAAAATATTTAAAAAAAATTTTAAACAACATAAGCTCAGTTGTGGAACTGTAACTATTTGGTCTTCAATCCCACTAGAGACTTGAGAAGGAATAAAATTAGTTACTGGAGTAAATAGGAAGTTCATGTAAGCAGCTTTCAAAAAATAAATAATTGACACAGACAGTTTGCAGCCAGAACAGTCACCCAAAACTCTCTATGACACTGGAACATCACTTTCAGCCTTCTGGCTCAGAATATTGGATAGCCATATAGATAAAGCAGGAACTATTTAGGACTTTCTTACCCTGTCTTGGCAGAGTTCGGCAGCTGACTTGTCCTGCATTTAAGCTTGCTTATTTTTGCCAGAATTCTGTCTGTCATGAAACAATGGCATTTTCTTTTTGTCCTTTTGACTCGTTTGCCACATTTGAAGCCATGTCTACATCATGGCTCATCATCGGTGAGGTAGGTGGGGTGCTGCCAGGAGATGACCTCTCTCATTGTCAAAGAATCTTTAAAATAATAAAGACATTTTTGAATGTCATATTCTCTAGGTCTCTGAAGTTTTTGAAGACTTACCTATATTTACCTAATTGATCTGTCTATAAAATGATATATATTTGCTAAAACTAGGATGTGTACTCCTGTGACAAATTAAGACTAGTGACTTACATGACTATTGAGTTGAGTACCTAGCAATTAACTTGCATTACTTAATAACCTAGGCAGCTGGTAATAGTACTGAAAGTACATTATACAGTTCTGAAATTATAAATGTATGAGATGTTCAGGATGAAACTAAACTGTAAACCAACTTTATCTATGACAATTAAAAGAATGGCATAATAAATTTTGAGAATACTATAGCCAAGGATTTATTGGCCATGGGTTGTTGGAGTTCAAGCTAGAGACATTTTAAATTTCTCAGTCAGTTTCAGAGTTATTCCCATGTAAAGGGATCAGCAATGTAAGTTACCATTATTATTGAACATACAGTCCTTATCATGCTGAAATCAAAACAAGATTATATAGGTCAAAATATCTTATTTTAGACTCTTGGGAGCCTGTTGTGTTTATCCAAGCTGCTACCTATCTCCTGAGAGCAAGCCTCTCCTTAGAGAGACTAGCTGGTTGCTTTGAGCAATAGAAAAGATATGTTTTATGTAAACTTTATATAAACTCCCTTTTAATTTAGAGTTTAACCATACCCCAAGCATCTTGTACCTGTTTAAAGGTTTAGGCCTAGGCTTTTATATATGTTGTAGGTATTTTTGTCTTATCCCCTATTCTATACAGAATAGGCAGTGATGCATCTGTAGCCATACTTTATGTAAACTCTCCTTTACCTTTTTCATTTCAGCATACCCTAAGCATCTTGTACATGGATTTTTACATTGGTTGTGTCTATTTTTTGGCTTCCCCCTTTTTGATGTAGGATGGATGTTTCAGCCTTTTAAACACATGAATTGTAATATTTGAGTTTCTAAGACTTAAATAGGCTGGCATGTACTTTGCCACCTGTAAGCCCCCTGTGTCTTTTTTGCATCAGGCATGACTGACATTTGCCCTCCCCCCTGGGAAATGTCTCACATTTGAATGATAAGCTGGCCTTCGGAGCAGTGTGGCACAT